>OX376697.1:48383387-48500613 GCA_947389925.1 Coelopa pilipes | reverse complement strand
TTTGTTCCCCGCCGGTCGAGAACCCCATCCAGCTGAGACCGGGGCGCCGCGAAACAAAAGGCGCTGAAATGTTCTAATTACGAGGGAAATGAGTTGTGGTTGTGGTTGCTACGAATATGGTATATACGAATATTTGATATCGCAATCGCAGTCGAACGGTGGGACCGCGGACTGGGGCACCACGAGGCGGTCGGCCGGGCGATTCTCCCACTGTGCCGACCCAGCCGACCTCGAAAACCGCACCAAGCGCGGCCCCGAAAACGAATCGATGGCATCTCTGACCAGATGACGGCTCGGCCCGACGTCACCGTCGCACACGCTCCGCTTCGCCGCGCCAGGATCGGGCTCCGGGTCAGTTGGGGTGGTGGGAGAGGGCGGGGGTGACGAGCGGAAGAAGAGGAAGAAGCAGTGAAGATGTCCCGCCACCATCGACCGACCGACCGACCGACAGGCCGAATCGTGACCGAAGCTCTATCAATAAATTCTTATCGCGGTTCGGGAATCAGCCCGAGACTCGCAAATAATAAGCGAATTCTGCCCCTTCTTCTTCCACCTGGCGTCCCGTCCCGTCCCCAGCAGAAGATCCGTTATGCTTGTTATTTATTCAAATATGAGCCCTGGGAGCCCTGGGATCAGCCCCAGTCCGAGCCCGCGCCAGCCACAACAAAAACGAACGTCTTCCCAGCGGTTGACATCGGTCGATGGACGGACGGCGGTCGGTGTCGGGCCCGCTTTTAATATCTGGCAGCCGCTCCCAACCGCTGTGGGGCGGGGGGCGCGAGGCGTCGAGGGGTCAAGAACGATATTCAGATGGCGGTTGATGGCGGTCAACGCGGCGGTAGGTTGGGCCACGACGACGACAACAACAACAACAGCAGCTGCCTCGTGCACAGGGCAGTGAAAAACAATCGTTCAAAGTCGTCGCAACACGTCGTTTACATCGAAGACGGCAGCAACAACGGCCACTAAGGCAATAGCAATAACAGGCCAAGTAGAAGCAACAACAACGAGAATGGGAATGAGACGAAGAAGACGCTCGTAAAGTGAAGAATGTGCCGCGTCACTCGACAACAATTTCGGGAACATCCGACCGAGCAACTCGAACTCTGCCCTCGACACTCGGCCCTCGAGGCGAGGCCGGCGACGCTCGCTCGAGGCGTCGCCGTCGCCGTCGCCGTCGTCGTCGGCAGCTCGGGAGCAATTTTTTAGCAATTACCAACAACCACTAGCACCGCATTAAGTAGAACAACAGCGAGATCTGAGAGGCCTCTGAAATTTCAATTGGATTGTGAGAGCCCGCTTCGAATCGATTTCCTGGTCGGAGAGACGGGGCATCGTCGGGCCGGCCAGACGTAGGCGGAAAATCGATTTCCTGCCTTCGCAGTCGACTGGATGAGACACAAAAGCGACTCGAGCGAAGAACTCGACGCACTCTGGGCTCATTTGCCGAATGCAAACGTCTTCATTTGGATGCAGAGACCAAAACAAGGAGCTGCGAATCGACCACGACTTTGTTCTCATCCTCGACGCGGCTCCGGTCGGTCGGTCGTCGTCCGGCGACCGCTTGGGGAGGCCCTCGGAGCGGACGCTGTCGCTGATTAGATAAAGATCTGAGCACATCAGGCAGTCAATTTGCGGACAAACGGCGCATTTAGAGCGGACATCGATCGGAGGATCGGAGGCATCGCGAGCAAATCATCGGTCTTGGTCCGTCTCGTCCGGGATGCAGGAACCTGTTTGGGTCGGCGTCAGCGCGGCCTGTTGTGGCCATCGATGCCATCGGCGGCTATCGGGCATTATCATATCGGTTGTTGTTGGTGGCGTCGTGAATGGAAAAAGCTCGCCAAATGCCAATTTAAATCAAATGGTTAAAATAATGGTAACAACAACAACAACAACAACAACCACAGTCACATCGACGGCAACGCGAAAAAATGGTCTTTGCCATGCTCAGATCCCAGCAGCGACGGCGGCGACGGCGACGACGGCGACGGCTGAATGGATTAAGTTCACAAGCAGCATCAACGACCGACGATGGCACCGAAACCAGCGGTGGCAACAATAGAAAGAACAGCAACAACAACCATCAACAGCAGCAGGAGCAGCTCCAGCACCAGCAACACCACAGCGAAAAGCTTGTCTACCGCATTTTTGCGTTCGCGTTGCGATCGAAAATATTTCGCATAATTTATGCAAAGCAGCCGGTGCAGGGACGGCCGGGCGGCCCGGGCGGCCGGGTGCCTGCAATCGATCAGGCAGGCGTTCATGGGCAGAGCGAGCGGGCACAACAAGAACCACTCAGGCAACAACAAGAGCAAGAGCAAGAACAACCAGCACCGCCGCACCAACAACAGCCAGAGCCACGGCGAGCAACGAGTTTCGCCACAGCCGAGGCACGTTTGCATTTGTTTCAGGTGCAGCGTCTGAATCCAACGCCCAACGCGCAGCGTGCGGCGAGCGGCGAGAGGGGGAGACGAAGACGTGGCGCAGGCGGGGGCGACGGGGGGCCTGGAATGCGCTGCGCCAAGTGGAGCGCGATTCGATTCGACTGCGCACGTGACGCAATCGACGAGGCGAGGCGGGCGAAGGGCCCGATTTTCCCGATCCAAATCCGAACTTGGACGCTTTTGAATGAAGCCAAGTTTTCGTTGTCGGGGGTTTTTTGCGATGCCCGAAGATTCGCCAGCCCCAGCCTTCGCCTCACACTTTCCCTAAAGCCATCGACTTCTCACTGATCGACTCCCAACTTCATTTGATTCTCCTCGCTTTTGAACCATTCTCCCTACTCCACTTCGCCGGCCGCTTTCGATCCTCTTCACTTTTCGCCAACGGCCACTCAGGCCACTTGACTTCGCCGACCCCTCGACTCGACGCCGAGCCCTCGACACACTCGACACATGGCCAGAACCAAAGGCGAACACTTTCGGTTTTCAATGTTGTTTTGTTTTAGAAAGCATCGAACAGCAACAACAACCGTAACGTGAAGATATTGAGCAAAGTCTCTGTCTGGAAAGACTTTCACTGGCATCGGATCGCATCTTTCATAAATCAATTCGTCATTAGAATACGCCGAGTGCTGGGTTCGAGGCATCGGGGCTCAGTCATTAGCAGAGCAACAGCAACAACAACAACAAACATACATCATCGGCATATTGTAAATCACCGCGAGCAGTCATGATCGACTGGTGGCCGAGGAGAAACCAATTTGTGCAGCGCAGGCGAAGGCAGAGCAGCAACAGCAACAACAACCAAAATATCAATAGCATCCCCAACAACAACAACAGCAGCCACATCAATAGCAGCAGCAACAACAACAACAACAACTCCCCATGTAGCCACGTCGTCACTCAGCGATTGCCCAATGTGTAGGAGAGAGAAATTGCGCGATGATGTTTTCGCTGTTGTCGGCGCTGTTGTTGCTTCTGCTGCTGCTGCTGCTTCTGCTGCCTGCATGGACAGCAATGGCGCATCATCCATCCGTCCGTCCACCCAGCCATCCATTCATCCATCCCGTCATCCATCCATCTGCGCATCAATCGCCGCATGTGGATGGGCAGCATTTTTGCCTCTCGCCCGCCTGAGACCCGACGCGCCGCGACATCGAATGCAAACCCAACAACAACAACGGCGGGTGCATGAATTAGTTTTGGGCTTTTAAAAAGTTGTCGTTGCCATAACGTGATGGCAGCTACTGCGTCGAACGGTCGGCTGGTTGTTGTTGCCGCTGCCGGGCCTCGATCGCTTGCCATTTGTGTCGGTTCGACGGCGCGAGCGCCCGCATGCGAAGCAAAGTTCAAGAACGGCATCAGCAGCAGTTGCTGCCGCATCGAACGCCTCCAGGGCCGGTGGATTTGCTCATCCCCGGAAAGTCGCTGTGGTTCGGTTTGGTTTGGTTTTGATTGAAGGCGAGTTCGCTTCCCAAGTCTTTCGTTTGGCTCTTGACATTTTTGAGACGCTCTCGCTCGCCATTTCTCTCACTCTCACGGCCCCAACATGCCGTCATCGTCGTGGCCAACGGTTGCCAGAACCCGTCCGCGACTCGTCCCGCCCGGCCCCCGCCGGCCGTCGTTGTTTATTGTCACTGCGGTGCAGAAGTGAAAGGTTACAATTATTTATAAAACACACACACACACACAGCTCCACCAACAGTAACCACCACTACGACCATAAAAACAATAAAAATAACAACAACTAGAATATCAACAACAATAATAACACCACAATTACAGTCAACGACAAAAAAGCCACTTCATGACAACGACTGCGACTGAGACGTCGATTAAGATTTTCTTTTGTTTTTAAGTTTACAGTTGTTTTTGTTCTCTTCAAATTTGTCTTGTTGTTGTCGCGGGCATTGCAGCGATGTATTGTTTGCTGCAGCAGCAGCTGCTGACATTAGAGCAACTCATAAAGTGACACTGGTGCAGAGCTCGGCAGCAACACGGAGCATCGCCAGCAGAAAGCACAAAAGCAATAACAAGGAACACTAAAAGCCCTGCACCAACAAGCACAGCCACACCATCACTGCCTACGACAAGGATCGACAACAACAACAACAGCAGCAACAACCAGACGAACTGCAGGTTGCAGCGGTTCATGTTGCGAAAACTCGTTTTGCTCGCTCACTTTTCGCAAATTTCTCGGTTGTGTGTTTGCGAAAATTTGCTCGTTACAGGCTTTGTTCGGCTGCCACCGCTGTTGTTGACGAAGAAATGCTGCCGCTCGATAAATGCGCGGGCGTTATTGTTATTGCCGGCGTGTTGCTGTTGCCGTTGCTGTTGCCGTTGCTGTTGCTCGTTCGCAACTTAAGCCGTCCACCGAGGGCGAAGCTTCTGTGGCTGCCGCTGCCGCAACTGAGCGAACGGCGAACTTGTCGAGCGTTTGCTCGAGCGAAGACGAAGTCGAAGACGATGCCGGTGGAATTTCCTGACATTTTCCGCCGACTTCGAAGCGTTTCTTGCGGTCTCCGAATTTTGCCGAAAACTCAGCACAAATGCCGTGAGACTTTTCTGCGAAAAGAAAAGACTGTGGCTCCCAAGTGTTCATTGTTGAACAACGTTATTAGTTTTGTCATGCAGGGACAATGATTCATTCGTGAGATTTTCGCATTTGTCGAGGAGAACGTCCATGGTTCGAACATTAATAGGGGAATTCAAATAGCAATATTTTTCGGAAAGTAGTTTATATCTTTATGTGCTCGTAAATTGAAAAATGTTTCCTCGTAAAATCCCATTTAAATGCCACTCGACTTAGTCACTGGTTCCCACCGGCGACTACGACGACCACTACAACAACAACCGGACGATCCCCATCGCCACTAACTGGGCGCGCTGCATGCGAGCGAAATTAATTTTGAAATTTGTTTTGTCCGAGTCCGAAATCTCCTCATTTCGGATCCTGGAAGGCGCGCAGTTCGGCTCGGCGTGGCCCGGCCTGGTGTGGCTCGGATTGGTTTTCCCGCGATCTGCTCTTTCAATGAATTCGCGGGCCCAGCCCGAGACCGTCCGCGTGGCCAACTGGGAGGCAGCAGCAACGACCAGGCCGACGGACAGATGGCGAGTTCGGGTGCTGCTGCCTTCGCTGATTGCGCGCTGCAACGCGGCCAAGGTGTGAATATGAATAATTTGGCCGCACTCGAAGCCGGACTGACTCGTTGTTCTTGGCTGCGGCGCGGAAAGTCGTGAGCAGATCGCGTCCGGATTGAGACTTCGAGACTCTGAGGCTGCCAGGCTGGCCATCCAGAAGCCGCCTCTGGGTCACTGGGGTGTCAAGCGGTTTCGGCTGCCGCTGCCGCTGCCTCCAGACCGCGAGGGTCTCCAGAGGTCCCCAGGGATGATGCGGTTGCTCCTCATCCTCGTCGTGGTCTGGCGTGAAGTATTTATTCACGTCCTGCCGCGGAGCCGTGCGCATAAATCAACCTTTATCGCCGCCACCTCATCGACATCTGTCCCACACACTCGCCCGGCCACTCACACACTCCGCACTCCCACACTCCCACGGACACACTCACGTTCTCGCCGCGTCGCAGCAGATCGCACGGGTCACGACGGCGGTCTGGGGCAGCGGGTCACCGGGAGTGGGAGGGAGACAGGGCGGGAGGCGAGGGGGAGTCGACGATTCTATTTGTGTGGCTCCAGCGCAGACGTCGCCGGACGCCGCGATCAACCCGCCAGATGGATGTCAACGCGGGCGACAAACTCTTGACATGGGAACTCGGCAGGCGGCACTCGGCACTAGGAGTTGGCAACGCGATGACGAGGACGAGTCCGGACGGGGGGCGGCGGCCGAGTCACCCAGCGTGGCTCGCTGGGAGACGAGACACGTTAATGAGGCGCGTCACGAGGCGGCGGGCCGAGAGCGCGACCGACTTGCGATGGTTTCTGATGATGATCGCGGCCTCCCGAGCGCCCCGAACCACCTGCTGTCATGTCCCCGACCATATCTAGTTGCAACAGTCCGTCCCTCCGTCCATCCTTCTCTCCGTGCGTCCGTCCATCCGTCCGTCCGTCGGTCGGTCGGCCTTCCTCGGCCCCAAAGAGCTGCTCTTGCCCGACTTGACTCGCGAGACGTGCCAGACACGGCAACAATGACTGCAGCCTCGGCCGCAGTGACAGCTACAGCTACAGCAGCAGCAACAGCAACAACAGCAACCAGGGCCCAGCAACATCCCGCAGCACTGCGCAATATTCATAATGAATCGCTGTGGCTGCGCGGATCAGGGACGGGGTTCGCGCGAAGAATCTCAAATGAAGCCCACCGTTAGACGAGGGCCGCGACTTCTTTGCGCGGTGCTGATGCCGATGCCGGGTTGTTGTTGTTGTTGTCGTTGCTGTTGTGGTTGTCGCTGTCGTGGCCTCGACGGCGAGATGGAAGAGGCAGTAGGAGGAAGGAGAGCAAGCTGGGAAGTGGAAGATTCCCGACAACGCCTTTTAGCGCGAATCGGGTTTTAATTGGAAAATAATTTCCAACTCCATTTACTTCCTTTCAATTAATGGTTAATATGCATTTAATTACGCTTGAGTAAACCAATATCGGTACACATTAATTTCCCTTTATTTTGATTGATGATTTCCCTTAGTTTGGTGTCGATAAAAGATTCAATTTATTGATTTTGCAGCCTGGCTGCTCCAGGTAAGGGCTTTGGATTCTGCAGCGAGCAGGGGTCGAGACTCGCCCACGGCAAGACAAGACAAGACAAGACAAGACAGGGGAGCGGAGTAGCAGAAGCATGACGGCACCGGTTCAGACCGCGGCGCGGTGCGGCGTTGCCACCAGATGCACCGTGCGATAAACACACCCGGCCACAACAACAACACCGACTGCCAGCGATCTGAACAGCGTTAGCAACCACTGCGACGGCGATTTGGCGAACCGGCAGATAAAACTAATCGCAGGTTGCTCCGCGCATTATGCAAATGACACGACGAGAAATTAATTTCTTAACACGGACCGAGGCTAATTAATATAATAACCGTTAAGTCGGGTACCGCTGCTCGACAGGCCACCGCCAACAACAACGACAATGGCAACAGCCCCAGAACACCAGCAACAACGAGAAACACTCGAGTGCTTTGTCAAAGCCAATCCTTGCCGATTGGCGGGAAACCTCGAACGCCCCAGACCATGGGCGGGTCGCCCCACCCCCTGTCCGTCCGTCCGTCCGTGGGCTGGGCGGAGTTGCTGTTGTTGGGGCAGGTGGCGGGCGGTTGGCGAAATTGAGCAGTCAATTATTTTTCCATTTTCTATTTTCGGCGGCAGCAGCGCACGGAGTCCTCGCCAAACTCGCCCAAATGAAGCAATTACTGAGAGGTGGAGGCGGAGTCGTCGCGATCGCAGCCGCTAATGTGGGAAAATGTCGAACGTCTGCCGGCGCTTTCGCGGTCCTTCGGCGACTCCCACCCTGTCTGCCGGGGTCGACTCGGTCCAACTGTGGCGGGTCCTCCACGGTCCACCGCTAATTGAATCGCAACCTCTCCATCCTCCGGCTGGCCGGAGTCCGGGTCAGCGGCGAGTGAGAGAAAATGCCGTCGTTTGCCTTCCTCGGAGTTCCCGATCCCGATCCAGGGGGGCACCGGGGTTGCAGCACGTGGGGCAGCGACAGGACCAGGCCGGGCCGCGGCCGGGCCGGGGAGAGGAGGAGGAGCGAGCGAGCGATCACCGTAAACCACAAAACGGTACTCAGGGCAATTGTTAACAAAATAATCAGGTTAAAATGCGCCGATCGCCGATCGCCGGCCCCGCGGCGGCTGTCGTCACGGGACCGTCGGGTGCCGCGAGCCGCTCAAGCGCAACCGAAGGAGTCGCAGTCCGTGCCGGGCCGGGAGGAGGGAGGGAGGAAACGGAAGATAGAACTGAGAAATAATAATAAACTTCTGCACTTCTGCGAGCCACGTTAGCAGATGCGTGCCAACGAGGAGCTGGATGGAACAATAACGACCACAGAGACAGGGCAGAGAACAATAACCGCAACAACAACAAGGGCAATGGCATCCACAACAACAGCAACAACAACAACATCAGCAACATCAGCAACACAAAAAGAACAAGAACAACAAGGGCAACGGCTACGGCAGCAGCAACAACTGTAGCAGCGATCGCCAAGAATGCAATCATAACATAACGGATCGCAATCAGCATCCACTCGACTTGGCTCCACTCACTTGGGCCGCCGCCCGCCCCCCGCCGTGTGCGCCCCGCCCGCTCGTTTGACGCCGAGCGCGGCCGCGGCCGCAGCCTCCTCGTTAGCGGCGAACGCCGGAGCGGCTCCGATTTCCGAGGCCGATCTAATTCCTTCCCGGAATTGAGTCGTCCGCGCGTCCCCGGCCTCACATCGTCGTCGAACTCGCCGTCGACGTCGGCCGTCACGGCCTCGGCCGCAGTTGGCCGCAGTCGGGCGTCGTCGTTGTCGCCGGCCGGCCGGCGTCTGCGCTCGGCAGTCGCTTGGTTTGACTTGGAAATTACCGTCTTCAATCCACAATGGGATCGACGGAGCCGCCATCGCCATTTCTATCGCCACGCCGTCGTCCTGGGAGTCGCCGAGCGTCGATTATTGCAATTTCCCGGCCGAGGTGACCGCAGTAATGAGTTTTTTAATGGTCTGCCGGAGCGGACGCCGACCGGTTGGCCAACGGCCGACACCAGCGTCATCACCACCGTCATCAGCCGCACTAAAACACCAACAGATGATCGGCAGCAGCAGCAGCAGCAGCAGCCGATGTTGAAAGGCTCCGAGGGCGCTTACGAGGGTGGCGTGTGGAGCCGCGGTATCGGATGCCATGGTAATTATCTCGACGACCGGGGGCGGGGCCGGTGTCCGGTGTCGACCCAGCCCGCAGCATCGATCGGAGGCAGGATCAGCCCCTCGCCCCGTCTCGGCCCCACCGCAGCCGACCGCAATCGCAATCGGCGGCCGAACGAGGTTCTTAATTAGCGTCGATCGGCGGCCAGGCGAACTCGCCGAACTCAAGGGTCTCGGTGGCGGCCTCCCATCCGAATGCACTCCCTTGCCTCATATTGCAACAACAACAACAGAACACAACAGCGGCAACAGTCAGGCTGCACTCGCCACGAGAAGGGAGACAAAACCCGTCTGGCCAAGACTAACAGTTACGGAACAGCGCGGAATGCAACGTTGCCAACCGCCAGCCTCAGTCTCAGCCTCAGTTCGGTCCCTTCGCGCCGCCTCAGCCGCTGCCTCGGCAGCCGCGCGGGTCCAGATCCGCGGGAGCCAAAGGTCGTCGAGGGGAGGGGAGGGATCCTCGTCCCGTTCTCACACCTCGGTCGGTCGAGGGCGCACGCGCGCGCTCCCACCACCTGGGAACGGTTTCTTAACCCGACGGCGCCGCGGTCGCTCGGCCGAGGAAGGAAGTGTCCAATCTCGCACATCATCGGCAGCCCGGCCGCCTCTGCAGCAGCCGCCACAGCGCCGTCCGCGGCTGAATAGGGCGAACTACAATCAAAGCTTTCTCGCTTGCTTCGCCTTGACGTTTAAGTTGAATACACGTAGTCTTATGGCGGCGAATACAATGAAAGATTGCCTCGCTTGCTCGCTTCGCTTCATGCTTCGAGTTCGCGAAATTTCAACTTTCTGAGGCTTTGACAGATGGAAACAGCTGTTTTGTCTGTTTTGTCTCAAATTTTTTGAATTCAAATTTTTGATTGATTTGAATTTGTTGAGTTTTCTATATAATTGTCCCCGAAATAAAATAATGTCGTTCGAAGAAATACTTTTAAACGAAATAACAAAATATCCATGCATTTTTAATAAAAATAACACTGGTCCCCAGTGTAAAGGCGGTTAAAAGTAATAGCAAATAAACCATCCACATCTCGGGTCCGATAAAGAGGACGAACCCAAAACCTCCGGCCTCCATTTAAAATTTTCAATCGTTCTTTTGCTTCATGGAGCAATATCAGAACCACCATCAACCATAATAAATTTTCTAAATCCATTTTCTGTTTAATTTATTTAATTTATTTTTCTTGTTTACAAACAAAATTCACTTCGACAAGACAATTTGACACATAACATATGGTTTGACTTTTGAAGCGAAGCTTTCATTGTAACTCAAAAATTTTGCTTCAAGCGGTGCGAGGCAAGCGAAGCAAGCGAGGCTTTGATTGTATTCAGCCCTAATCGGCCTCGGCATCGGCATCGGCAGCCGCGTCGACGGCAGCGGCGAACGTTTAGGAAGTTGAATTAACTAATGGTCGACGAGGCGCGGGCCCGAGGGGGGCCCAACGGCACTTCCTCCGCTCCCTCGTCCGCTCGTCGCCTCCTCCTGCCAATGTCTTCTCGCTCTGCTCTCGGGGCTTCAGCCAAGTCTCTCGAATGCTTCGTCGCCGATTCGGTTCGCCCGGCAAACGCTCTTTGGCGGCTGGCAACACTTGTTGCCGGTCCTATTCCTGTCGCTGCTGTCGTCATTATCGTTGCTGACGGTGTTCGTGTTGTTCTTGTGGTTGTTGCTGTGGCTGTTGCTGTTCTTTTCTGCTGCTCGCACCGTTCGTTGTAATTGCAGTGGAGCCACCTCAACACTTTGGAACAATTTCGACGCCAGCAACGTCATGTCGCGCTCGTTGCCGTTGCTCTGCCTGTTGTTGGTGCCCTCGGCGAGGACCGTGTGGTTGTTGTTGGTGTTGGGTTGAACCTCCAAATGTCCAAATGATGCCTCCAGCACCATCCCGGCGTCCCCGAGTGGGCAGGATTGGAACTTAATTACAACAAACACGTCCGCGGAAGAGCAACGTGTTGCTGCCAGTGGCGGTTGCGTTCGATTTGTTGTTGTAGTGGCTGTTGTCGCTCCTACCTCCGCTACCCAGTTGCTGCTGGCCCTGCACCTGCACTGGGCGCTGCTCCTGACGTGGCCAACGACGTCGACGTCGTTTGCTGCACCGGCATCGGCAACGGCAACAAGGAGAAGCCACGGCTGCAGCTTGCACTTGCGCCTCGCTCGCTCGATGCTCGATGGCCGCTGCCCCATGCTCGTGCAATTACTCGCCGCGATCGAGCGCGCTTCACATTCCGGAGCCCCGTCCGGGCATCGGGAAGCGCAGCCACTGGAGCGACGTCGCTGGCAACGTAGGGTGCCAACGTGGCATCCGGCGACTCCCCCCGAGCCTCCCCGGCTAACTGTTCTCCGGCGCCCGCCGCCCCAGTCGCCTCTCGAACCCACTCGAGCGACCACGAGGCGACTGCTCGAGGAGAGCAAAAACGCTCACGTCCACCTGATCCGCAGACGGGCGGGCGAGGGGGCGTCGCAGAAGGCAGAAGCGCTGCTCGTTGTTGTTCTGATTGTTGTTGTTCTCGTTGCTCTGCTGTTGTTGGCCCCTTTCTCATTGAGTGTTGTTGTTGCTGCGCTTCCTCCTGGAAGAAGTCGAAGTAGGAGGAAGCCGAAGTCGTTCTCGGCGCTGCCGCCGCCTCCGTGGCCTCCGTTCGGGGCACGTTTGTTTAATGCGATGACGGGCGGCAGCCGTTGCCGCGTCCCCGACCGACCACCGACCGACCGCCACCGCCTCCTCATGCCCGACTCCGACTCCGACGTCGACGCGGCCGCCGCCCATCCGTCGTGTCGAGTCTAATGACGGCCTGGCGACGCCGTGGCCACGACTTCGAGGGCGTGGGCGTGGACGTGGGCGGGGCCGTGCGCAGAACGCGAGATCACTTTATGGTCCATTAACCGCGGCTCCAGATCCGGGAGAGGTCACTGGCGGTGGATGCGGATGGCGAATGCAAGATGAGAACCTTCTTCCAGGAATCTTTCCTCGCTCTAGCAAGAGTCCGTCCGTCCACGTCCCGAGGTCGCGCCGGAGTCGAACGCATGCAAATTCGCTGGCGCGATCTCGATCTTCTGGGAGTGTTCGCGACCCACACACACACACGCACACACACAACCATGTGGAATTATGGCAATAAATCAGTGTCTATCACGGCCATGTCATCTCGGAGACATAAGCGATCGTATCGTCGCCACTTTGCGCGGCCGCCCCTCCGCTCCCGATCGATTTCCGATCAATCTCCCTCTCTCTCTCTCTCGCTCCTCGAGGCGACGCGCCCTGGGCCAACCAACCTCCGACCGAGCGACTCGCGCGGAGCCGGAGCAGCGAACGGGGGTCGGCCGTTGCCCAATTTGAGCAGCCGTCGCCGAGCAGTTGAACTCGCATATTGATGCAGTGCCTTCGCCGTCCCGCCGCCACCGCCGTCGCCGCTTTGGACCGTTTTGGCCACTGCGCCGAGAACAATGCCAGCGGCCGGGCCAAGACGAGGCTGCCCGAGTCTCTGATAATCGCCGTGGCCGTGGCTCAGGCTCTGGCCGTTCGCCGTGAGCTTACGGTAATTTCATCTGCATTTCTCCGCATGCCCTTAAACGGAGGCTGCCCCGGTCCCGGTCCCGCGAGCGCCTCCCCCCTCCAACCGTGCCCGGCTCATGCCCCGCATTCCAATAAAACAATGAAATAATGTCAACAACAACATTTGAATATACGAAAACGACAATTGCACCGACGATGGGCAACAGCAACAGCCAGAATTGAGAACAACAACGACCGGAATCGAGACAATGCAACAACAATCGAATGCCGCAATAACAAGTTCCAGCAACAACAGTTGCTCCTTCTCCCTCGCCGCTCCTTCAGGGCTTCCTTTGGGGCAACGCACAGTGGCTTGGGAGTGGAAATGAAATGGTTTTTATATCATTTTGTGATTCAAAATAATTCAAATCATAATTCTATGAACCGATTAGTTTGAAGGCTTTCCCAATGATGTGAAATCGGGAATGAGAAATGAGATGAGAAAGATGAAAAGTGTTAAATATACGACTTCATGTAATCACCCATAATCAGATAAAATATATAAACACTGAAACAAATTCCCTTGAAAGAAACAACTTTAAATGAAGAAACGAATGCCAAAACACACAAACCAAATTATTATTGTTTTTATGGCTACTGAAACCCCACGATGGCGCCTTTTACTTTGCGTGCGTTCCAACCACTGTGCGACGCCGTTCCCAGTTCACGTTCACGTGACTCCGTCGAGCGACGTAAAAGGCGAACGGAATGGGAACTGACGAGTGCCTGAGACCTCGACGAGGACTCCTGGTCCTCGATGAGATTCGGGTCCCTCACGGGCGAATCTGGGACGTGCTGCAGATCGCGGCAGACGACGGCGACTGGTGGCTTTCCGTCCTCCCCCCAGACCGATGGCCCGGCCTGCTCTCGAATCCGCGCCAATCGCCCCACGGTTGGTCTCGTAATCCCACATAATCCCACCGACAATCGGGCAGGCTGGCAGGCAGACCGGCCGGAGACAGATAGACAGACAGACAGACATGCATGTGAGCCGACAGCCGTGGCAATTTGTGACTCACTCATATTCGCCGGCCCGACGAGCGACTCATAATCGCCGCCTTGTACGGCATCCGCCAGTCGCGCAGTCGTTTCGAACCAGCCTTTAATTGTCACCTCTCCCTGTCTGTCAAAGCCCGGCCCGACGGACCACGGGCCGCGGACCGGCCCCATATGCAAATAGATCGATAGCGGAACCACTTTCGCCGCCTTCCCCTGCGACGACGAGAATTGAAACTAATGCTTCCCTCTCCCTTTCATTCTTGCAGACAATCCAGATAACCAGAGCGAGATGTCGACGCACACGCGCACCAGCGACAAGTGTCTGCAGGCGGCGACGCTCGCCCTGCTGCTGCTGATGACCAGCTGCCAGAAGGCGGTCGGCATCCTGGGCAAGTCGCAGATGTGCGAGGTGGAGACCGGCCAGACGAACATCATCCTGGACATCGAGGAGAGCCGCGGCGACTGTGAGTACCATCTTAACCGATTTAACACCTCGACCTCGTCCTCGTCCCCGTCCCTCGACCCTTTCTTGAGCGCAATCGATCGATTGCTCGATCGCCCTTGAGTTGAAGTCGAATGGATCACGGGACGGGGGAATAAATTGCGAAATAAATTAAATCCGAACCCGGGCCGGCCCGACGCCGCCACTCGTTGCCCTGCATCATCGGACTTAACGACGCACGCAGCGCAACGCGTTTATTCATTAATCATCGATCGAAATCTGGGCCCGCTTGACTGCACTCGACTTGCTCTTCAAATGGAGTCAAGAGCAGACGCTCACATGGACAGAGACGGAGATGGACGCGGGCGCGGGCGCCCATTAAAACCTGCAAAGCGATCACGCCCCAATAGTAAAGTTATCAGCGGTATCAACGGGCTCATCAGTTAAGGCGCATTAATGGCCAGCAGACGAGGGACCGGGGCCGGGACCGGACCGGGGCAGGACGTCGGCACAGGAGTCTGCTGGCGTTATCCGAGCTTCGCGAGGCGCGCGAAGAAAATGAGCCGTAGCCGGCACTGGTGCTGGGAGGAGCCGGCGGTGGTTCGGCGTGTCCTTCGCTCGCGCTCATTCTCTCACTGGGCTCGATGGCGATGGGTGGGTCTGTGTGTGTGTGAGGCAGGAGCAAATGAATCAGCTGCTTGGCGGTCCGTCGAGCTTCAGGGCCGTCTGGCGTTTCGGATCCAGCAATAAAAATGCGAAAATATGACGCCGAATCGGATGGAATGCAACGCACACCAGCCCAGCTCACGACGGAGCCGTGGCCTATTATTAAACCGCAGCGGCAACAGCAACAGCAACAGCACCAGCAACGACAGCAGGATTGAGTTTTCCAACGCGTGCATGTGTTCATGTGCGTGTGTGTGTTGGAGTCCCTCGATGCCCCGGGCACGGGAGCAAAGAAAAAGCACTTTTTAACAATGCTTGCCTTGCGTGTTGGTTTTCCCTTGGCCAGACTTCGCCAGTCTCCGGCGTTGTTTCTCCAGTCATTGCTGTTTTTGTTATTGCTTTTAGTGTACAACCACAAAAATGACTGCCATTTTTTGCATGGCTCCCGCTCCCTCGCCCCTCTGCGGGCCTTACAATGTAATCAAACTGTTAAGAAAATTACAATAGAATGGTTGCCACCGGGGATCGCCGCGTCCTCTGCGATGGCCAGGGCCGGACACTGGGAGAGGAAGGAGAGTGGGGCGAGGGCGAGGGGGTCGGCAAGAATGTTGTGGGAATTTCGCTCAGAAGCCGCGACGTCGATTAAATTCAATGAGAAACACTCTTCGCGTGGCGGTGGTTTTTGGAGCGGAGCGAAACAAAAGACTCGGCACACGAACGCGACGAAAACTCCTCTCTCTCCCTCGCTCCCTTTCCCTTAGTCTGGCCTGCCATGTCTCTGGGACATTTCCCGCTCCTCCTCTGCTTGGCTCGACATGAGTCACCGGCCCGATTCGACGGCGGCGGCGGACGTCGCTGCACCCATCAGCAAAGCCTAATCCCGACTTATCGGCGCATCGCACGCCGCCGTGACATGCAAACCAGGCCGAAACCCGGTCGAAGGAGCACCAGCTGAAGCTCGACTGGTGCTTGAAGTGGGGACGAGGTGGAGGATGGCGGGGTGGCGGGGTGGGCGACCCGGGGGAGTAATTTAATGCCGACAGCAATTACCATTTCCATTTCACAATTCATTTGTGAAAGGTTGCCAGCACAGAAACTGGAACCGCCGCAACAGCAGCAACATGAAGATCAACATCAACATCAACATCTGCAACAGCCACATCAGCTGCGACAAGAGCAATGCCATTGGCCACGGCAACATAGGCGAGGAGCAGCCGCCGCCGCAGCCTTTGAGCTCTTCGCAGCATCGTCGCCGGACGCGACCGAACCGACCGATTCGAAAGCGACCAAACCAAAGCCAAGCGAGACGAGACGAGACGAGCCGGGTCCGAGTCCGACTGAATCTGGTGCGGATCTGTGTCCACGGGACCAGCCTCGACTGGGGCCAGTCGTTCAACCGCGGCCCGCCACAGACGGAGCGAGAGCCGAGTTGGAGACGGCGACCTGCCGGACAGTTAGACGGCCAGCTGCAGAGAAGGAGCCAAAGAGAGAGCGGGAGAGCGGGCCCTCATCGCGATGCCAACTACGAAAACACAAATTGAATTGCAATAAAATGCACTTCATTAATTTGCCCTTCGGTGATCCATTTAGTTCCCGGTTGCTCGGACCAACTCAAGCTCTTTCTCGGGTTTCCTCACAACCACCACACACACCGGCCACCCACCCCCGCCCCCCTTTCCACCGATTGCAGCAGATTTATTGCCGTGGTAGGAATGCAGCACACACACACACACCGGCTGACACTCACCTAGACATTTGGAGCGGCGCGTCTATTATTAAATATTTGAGTCCCCTTGCGTCGGCCGCTCGCCATATCGAGATATCACTCGGAACATTCGCTCGGAGTGATTTCTTGCATGTTCTGCGCGGATGCCGTGGCCATTGCAGTTGTTGTTGTTCGTGTTGCTGTTGCGTCTGCCTCGCCTGGCGCCCCGTCGACGGCCCGCGGCCTCGGCCTCGGCCTCGTCCGCGCCGCGTTCAGAAACCGCGAACTCGACCAACCGATCCCCTCATCGTTTCCAGAGGAAAATCTCGAGATTTCCATTTTCATTGCAATTTCTTTCCATTGTTGTTGTAATTGCCGGACTGGGCTGCTGGCCGCTATTGTTGCTGTTCTGTTGCTATCGCCGTTCCTGTTTCTGTTCCTGTTGCCGGCCCTGCTCTGTTGGTCAAACAATGATGCGCCGCGATCGGCGATCGCAATCGCTATCGCATTCAATAGAAAAGAGAACTCGGCTCGGGCTCGGGCTCGGCAGAGGAATCCGCGCGAAGGCAGGGAATTCGTCTGGAGCGAAAACAAAGGACTCTGGCCACAACGACTTCCTCACACACACGATAACTCCTTCCCCGATAACGTTCGCCCCGTTCGGCCTCGTCCCTCTTCCCATCCCTCGCCGTCATCGCCATGCTCCGTCCTCCCTGCTCGACTAATCAGAAACATTCATTGCAACAAATCCCATTACAAATTCTATGATATCTAAATTGCCAATTGCGCAACACAAAACCGAGACCCCAAGACGAGGCGAGGAGGGCGTCCTCGGGCCCACCTCAATTATGCAAACTACTCCGAGGATCGACGAACGAGGCCTGGGCCGGGGGTGGCGTCGGCCGGTCGTCGCGACCGCGTCTCCTGACCCTCCTCCTCGCCCCGGCATCACATGAGTTCCGCTCAATTAAAAGTGCTTCCTGGGCAATCGTCGGAAGCGACTGGCGCCGGGACGCCTGGTGGGTCCACTTATCGGGGCTTCGCCGCTCGAGCCGTGTCAGGGCTCGATATGCAATCGCCAACGGCCCTGGGTCGGCTTCCGTCACTCCCGAAGCCTTCCTAGTGGCTCTGCCCGACTCCCGTGCCCTGTCGACCGGAAGTTGGGTCCGTCGGAGACGCCGAAGCAGAGCGAGAAGCGAGAGTGGGGAGCGAGAGGCAGCGAGCGTGAGAGAGACGTCGCCAACTGCATGCGATCGGGATGCTAAATTAAATTAATTACCATTAATTGCCGATCTGCCCGTGTGCAGCCACGAACACCGACGGCGACGGCGACGACGTCGTCTCCAGAGCCCGGAGTCCGGAGCCCTGTCCAATCGTGCACCTCTCCGCTCCTTATTTATTGTGTGCATTGGCTCGGCCTCGGGTCCTCGGTCGTGGCTCGCATGCGGCCGCCATCCGTCCGCTCGTCCGTCCTGGCTCCGCGGCTCCTCTGCAGGCAACTCGAACCGCCTCGGTTCGGCTTGTTTCGCCTTGGTTTGGATCGGGTGGACTCGCCGTTGCTTGGCGACTTCTGCGTAATCGCATTAGGTCTGCCCATGCGCACAGCTCGCTCTCCCTCTCATCTCCCGGGGCTCTCTGTGCCTCCCTCTCCCACCTTCTCTGCCCCTCCGCCTCGACGTATTCTTGGCCGCTTTCCTTCGGCCGTCGTCGCCGTTGTCTCAAAGTTATTTCTGTCGGTCAAGTCGTTAATTTTCATTATTTGCAAGCGCCTCGATCTCCCCTCTCTGTTTCTCTTTCGTTCCTCTCTATCCCCTGGCGTTCTGCGGCTCCTCGCGGCCTCCTTCGCGCTGCCTCTCGATGCTTTACGCTGACGCATCTGAAATTTGTGTGCGGCAGCCCGGGTTCATTAGGATTTATTCCGACGCGGTCGACAGCCGAGACAGCGAGGCAGTTGGCCTGCGTCTCCTCCTCGAGCGGCTCCATGGCGAGGAGGAGAACGAATAATTATCTAACAAAGTGCTTCGAGGCCCTCGCTCTGTCCCAGTCGGAACTCGAGAGGATGACGGAGGAACGGCTGGTAGGCAAAGAGGTGCTGAGGAGGGAGCGAACGCTGCACCAGTGGCATGTTCGGCAAATCACCTCGACCGACGCAGCCTCGACCCATCGACTCCCAAGGACTTTGTGGTTTTGCGAAGGTCCGTCCTCTCCCAATCCCCCTTCTCCCCATCTCCCCTTCCCTCCAGCCCCTTCGATCACCTTGGCCGCTGACGTCTTGATTTAACACTCGCGGTCGGGCTGTCAGTCGTCGCCTGTTGCTCCTCCGACTGGGACGCGAGTTGTTATGTTACAACAACAACGAGAAGAGCACCAACAATAACAGGAACAATATTAACATTAACATCAATAACAGCAACAACGTCAATCGCCCGGCCCAGAACAGCAACGTCATCGACTCCGTGGACTACGTCGACTACCGATCACCGAGCCTGCCCGGCTTAATTTATGCCCTTGCGTTCTGCGGTTTGAGGCCGGTCCCTTCGGCAGACGAGTCTTTACAATGTAACTCCCCACCCCCCTCCCCCTCTCGAAACACCTCTCGAAAGGCGATAAATCAGCGGCAGCGAACCATCAAGTCCTCGCCCGGTTCCCAGGTCCTGCCGGCCCGGCCCTCAGTCGCCCAGAGTTTGACGGGCTGCCGTTCAGTTATTGTAGTTGTACTTCTGGTGGCTGATGTTGCTTATGTTGTTGTTGTTGCTATTGTTGTTGTTGTTATTGTTATTGCGGTTGCTGCGCAGTTGTGGAGAGCATAAATAATGGGCGAGTGCAAATAAGTTATATTGTTCGGCCGGCACGTATGCAAAGCAGTCCATCCTCATGCTGGAGTGTATTTGTGTGTCTGTGCCTGTGTGTGTGTGAGTGTGAGTGCTGGCAAGTCCTTATTTATCGGCTGGAAAACTAATTCAGCGTCTGAATTGCAAGAAGCATTTCGCGAATATTTTGTGGCGCGGCTCGCATGGAAATTAAGGGCATAAATTATGATGCATCGGGTTCCCACTCGGTGTCGAAGGGTCCAGGCTCCGGACCTTGACCGGGGATCGGGCGCGGGGACCTGCTGCGTGCCCCCCTTGAGTCCCGGCGAACAACGTCCGAACCCAGCCGCGGTCTGTGTGGAGAGCAGGCGAAAAGTTTGGCCGACTCTGAAGGCGAAGCCGAGTTTCTCGAGCTCTTCCCACACCCGCTCTGAGGATTCCCACACCCGATGCGCCCCTCGCGCCGCCCACCCCCTGATCGCATGCCTAGATCTCGATCGGCGAACGAAGCGCTTGAGCCATTTTCCGCCAATGTTTCATGGCTCTTTAAGAGCTGTCAAAAACACTTCGCTATCGCTGGACGAGCATCTCGGCCTCACGTGACTGGGAGCCACAAATACAGCCACCGCAACGGCCGACATCAGCCGCACTCGACATGAACACACATGACATACAGGAACAGGAACACGAACACGAACACACGCACACTCGCACTCACATAAACAGTCACACAAACACAGACACGACACGGTTGCCCGAGGCCAGCAGCACTAAACACTTCAGCACATGCGAGAGCGAGAGCCGAGCTATAAAATATTATACAGAACAGCATTAGGAGCAACAACGACGAGGAGAGCAACAACAATAGACAACAACAAAGGAAATACACGGAGCACAGCAATTTCCTGCACGTATCATTAGTTGCCAATCGACAAACATTTAGTTGGCATTAGCAAAATATTTGCGAATATGCATGAGTTCTAATCTAAATGCGGCAGCAGCACGCTCAGCATCGCAGCAACATCGGCCGCCAGCCCACAAAACCGCGCCGCAGTCTTGGGAGCCGCTCCGGAGCTGGTGTTAATTTCGCCTGGGGAGCGACGTCGATGCCGCTTCTTCCCTTTCGTCTGCTGTGGCCGCTGCCGCTGCCGAGCCTCTAAATGGCCGTCGTTGAGGTCTTCGTTCCCAGTTTTCATTTAGATGATTAGTTCGAGATCAGCCTGGCTGCTGGATCCGCCGCCAGAGCCAGAGCCAGAGCCGTTGACGGAGCCCTGCAGAAGGGCCAGAAGAAGACGTTGCTTCGTGCCGGGACTCGTATTGAAATTTCATTAACATCTTGCATCGCATGCGGCACCGCGGCTGGGCGTGGGGCGGAGGGCGGCTGGGAGGAGCCGCCGCCGCGTCCGAGGGAATCGCAATTAAGCCCAGCTCCATCAACAGGTTCTAGTTATGGTTGCTGTGCTGCTGTTGCTCGTGTTATCGAGGTTGTTGTCGTGGTTGTCGTTGTTGTTGTTGTTGCCTAGGGCTACTTATTAATTGCGGCGCAGGCGGAGACCCACGTAAACTGCTTTAATTCGGGCGTAAAACGTTTAGAGGCACGAACGATGGCAGGAACAAAAGACTTAAGTAGCGAACGGCAGGCGCGGCGACCAGGCGAGGGGAGGGGAAAAGGGAGAGGCGGACGGAATCCGGCGGGAATAAAATGTGCAAATGAAATAAATTTTGATCGCCAGAGAACGAGAAGGAAAAAAATTAAGTAATCGCGAGCTCATTTGAGCAGCCTGCAAAAGGCACATTAAACATAATTTCGCTGCATTCCCATCAACGCGCCGGCCTCGGCAGCAGCGTGTGCGGCACGCTCAACCCCCTCGCACCAGCCGCCCTTCCGCGAGTTCCGGCGCAACTTCGTCCGGGAGGGCAGCGGGCAACGCGGGCGAACGCGCCGCAGCGATCCGTGTGCGATCAGCAGTCGCCGCGCGCCTCAGATGCACACGGCCGGGCCGGAGACGGAGCCGGGGTCCGAGATCGCGTCCGCGTCCGAATCGAGAGCACGACTCCTGCTCCGGTCGCTCCTCCCCTGCCGCTGCCGCTGCGGTTTTCTAATTATATTCCCGGCACACACGGAGCGAACGAGTGCTGGCGGTGGGCGGGGCGACGGGACGGGACCGGCGGCGGTCGCAGCCACCGCGGCCCATCGCGCGGCGATAAAGCCGCCAACTGCTCCGCGAACGCGCTGCCAGCAGCTACCGTCGGTCCATCCGCACGGCTCCAGCCCTCGACGTCGCCCGGGCCGTTCTATTGTTGTCGTGTTGTTGTGGCGGCGGTCGTAAAATCGGAGCATCGCTGGCATGATTGCGGCCATTACGCGGGCCGCAGCGTCATCGGGCCGCTCCGCAGTTTTATTGCAGCAGCCGTCGTCGTCCCTTGGCCGGGTCGGCCCGGTGTCTGCGCGCTGCAGCAGGGTGTGTATGTGTGTGTGTGTCGTAATGATAATGGCAGCCCACGGCACCGCGCACACCATCATGCGGCGGCTCGGCTCGGCTGGACTCGGTTCCAAGAAGCTCCCCGGGACCCCCCGAAACACGGAAGAAATCCGTCGATTTTCGCGTGCGCGATTTTTCCATAAAATTTATATGTTTGTCTCAATGTTTTGGGATTCGTCGATTTCGGTGTCGCCACAGTCGGGACGTTTGCGACAGATAAATCAGAGGCTTAAGCACGAACGCACCGCGTTCGCCTCCCCGGTCGACAACACTCGATCGGTGGCCGAATCAACCTGCAGCGAAATCAACCTGTTGCGAAGTCGCAGCACAGTCGGCGGCACATTCGGAGCGAAGAAATCCGGCGACACCTTTGCGTGGGAATCGCATTCGCACCGAAATCTGTCGACCACGGCTTGCGCAACACCTTAATTTATGGACGATCTCTGCTAAATGTCCGCCGGCACGGGAGGCCTGTCGCTGCCAACATTGCGCCCGAATTTATTTCACTCTTGGTGTCATGATTTATTTTCATTACCTTCATTTGCATTCCTCTGAAGCTGACAACAAAATTAAACTAGAGAAAGTAAAGAATTCAATAAATTCATGTACAATTCTATTGTCCTTCGTTCTCTTCATACGAAATTTCTCAGTGAAATTTTTTTCAGTTTCAAAGCTCTTCCTCTCAGGCTTCTGCGAGTTCGTTAGAAGACATTAAATTGTTGAACATTCCTGAGAACCTACATTTCGTTCCATCTCATATATAATTGAATTCAGTTCAATATATAATTGAATAGATTGTTTCTGGTTCATTATTCTGTTTATTTATGAATTCCCTAATGCATTTCTTGTGTCTAACCCAATCCCATATCGGTGCAAATTATTAATGTATGCTCTCGGTTTCAGTCATTGGCCAGCAGACGACGCCGCCGGAGCTGCCCATCTTCGGCGACCCCAACACGGAGATCGCGCTCGATCTGGTCTTCCCGAAGGGGAACCCGACCTTCCTGCTCAACGGCAAGAAGCTCCAGCTGCTGCAGCCGCTGGACCGCGACGAGGAGAATCTGAGCCACATCGTGTTCCAGGTGAGTGTCGGATGTCGGATGTCGGCCGACGCGGACCATGTCCAGCCCGTGCCCGGGGGCGTGGCCGGCATCGGCGTCTCGTTGGCCGCCGCTCGTTGAGTTTTAATAAAGAAATTTCCACGACTTTCTGGCCGAAGGAGGCGTGCATAAATTTTAATAAGCCGGCGCTCTCGGCCTGGCCACGCCGTGAACAACAGCGCCGTCCGTCCGTCCGTCGTCTGTCCGCGGGGGGCGGGGCGCTGCAAGTGTCGGTCATTGTTGTCATAAAAGCGCAGCGAGCCCGATTAATGAGCGCCGCTCGGACTAATTAGTGGTGCGGCTTGGCGGGCCGCGGGCGACCGGCGAGCGTCGAGATGCAGAAAACATGGCGATCGTTCGAGTGGGCCGGTGCGAACTTCGCCACGAGTTGTTTTTTTTTTTTTGTTCGCCCCGTCTTGGCCGTGTTTTCGAAATTCGTGGAAAGGTTTATGGCTCAATTTTTGGCGCCCCCGGGCTCCGAACCTCCAGAGCAAGGTTTTTTATAGAATGCCTTCATATAGAGCCCAGGCCGTGTAGTGTGGGCTGCATTAGGTGGAAATGAAATGAGCGATGTTGAATTTTAATTGACATTAATTCTCACATTCCTCCCTCTCTCCCTCTCCCCAGGTCTCCTGCACCATCCGCGCCTCGAACAAGAAACGCAACATCCCGATCATCGTGCGCGTCTCCGACGTCAACGACAACGCGCCGCGCTTCATGAACACGCCCTACGAGGTGACGGTTCCCGAGGTAAGTCAACGACACACCCCCGCCCCTCCCCCTTAATTAGGCGCCCCGATGCCTTATCGGCGCATTCTTATCTCCCGCGGCCGTCGTCGTCGTCGTCGGTCGTCGCTCCACGTGTGTGTTTGTGTCGAGCGATCGTGTTTTCGCCAATGAACTACAACAATTACAGCACACTCAGCCGGGCCCCAGCGCCGCCGGCGACTTCGGGTGGGTGGCAAAAAGCTAGTCGGCGTTGTTGTTGCTGTTGTTAGTACGAGCATTGTTTTGTTGTAATTGCCTGCAGCGGTTCTTCTAATTCCTGCACGACGGCCGCGTCGCCGCCGTGGTCCCCGCAGTCGCTGAAGTCGTCGCCCACGTCGCCGCATTGTGCGGCGGCTTCGAACAATGCACAAGCACAACTGCCGCCAGTGCACCGGCAACAGCAACAACAGCATCGAGAACAGCAACAGCGAAAAGCACTCAGCCTACTGGCCAGCGAGAGCCGGCAGCGGCCGAGGGACCGCTTCATTATCTCTCGAATTACATCTGAGCGAACTATTTCAAAAACGATTGTGCGCCGAGCGATCTCCGCTGGTTGTTGGCGTTGTTGTTGTTGCCATTACTGTTGCCGCTGCTCCTGCTCTTGTTGCCGCTGCTGTCCTTTGCTCTTAATTGGCTGCAAGTGCATTCCCGCCGAGATGCCTGGCGTGCCGGCGACCCCACAGCCGCCAGCGCCAGCGCCTGTTCTTCGGAATGCGGCCGCCGATCCAGCGATCCGCCGACCCGCAGGCGTATGAGCGACACGCGCCCGCCCTCTCGATGACCACTGGTCACACCGCGTGACGCAATCGCAGCGGGCCCCAGGCACAGACCGCAAATGTCACCGCATTAATACATATTCATGGGCCCGGAGTCACGCGTCCACTGGTCCAGCGCCCGGAGATCCGCGAGTCGCATGCGAAATCGACAGCAAATGTCAAAGCGACAGCGACAGTTTGGTAATCTTCACCACAGCAACAACAACAGCAGTGCGGCCCGTTGCCGGTTGCGAAACGATGGCATGGGGAGCCTCGAAAATCGAGCCGCGATCGAAGCCGTGTGGATTTGGAAATAGTGAAAACGTCGTCCCATCGAAGTTTTTTGCCTCTGCGGGCGTCGACGGGCGATCGGATGGAACTCGCCCCGTGCGGCGGCTGTCATGTAATTTGTCATGTTCGCGAGTGTCGGTCGCTGGCTCTTCGAGCCTTTCCCCGGCGTTCATCCATCTTCCATCTTTGAACGCGAATTAACGGCTTCGACCGTCGCCTGTTTGCTTCCATGACGGAAATTTGCGCGATCGTCTCGAGGCCTGGGGAAAAATTACACGCCCCTCTCCCCCCTCCGCCCTGGGACCCTCGCACGGCCGTCGGAATTTCCACCGTTGCTGAATATGAAACGGGAGGAAAACTTCGCCACAATGTTGCAACGTCGCTACTGCCCTCGCAACGAACACGTCGTCGCCACTCACGACCTCGCGCCACACGTGCTCAGACGTTGCCGCCGCGACCTGCGCCGAGCCGCACTCGCACTTGCTGCTCAGACGACGACGTCGAGTGTCAACGGCGCCGTCGACAGACCGCCGGACAGCAACAAGCCTCGAAATTCCTCCCATGTCATCACCGAGTGCAGCAACAATTGATCGTCCCAAATGCGCCCCACCACCACCGGCGGCAGCAGCAACATCGCCGACACCAGCAGCCCGGCACGAGTTGCAATTTGGGAAATTGTGAAAATTTCCTCCGAAATTACTGCCATTGCCAATTGTGGAGCAGAAACAGTAAAGCAACAAAACGCCAAAACAACAACAAGAACTCTCCGTAAAAATCGGCTCCACGGAAAAAACTAAATGTGTCCGAAAAGAGTCGTCGTCGTCGTCGGATGTCGATCTCTTTGGAGGAGTTGGGCAAACAAAAGACAGAGGCAGAGGTTTTCAACTCCATTTTCGTCAGATCGCTTGTTGTTTCCAATTTAAATTTAATTTTGGAAATTTACGAGTGCTCGGCGATGAAATAATTCCCACGTGATCTGCCGCCCACCCCTCCCGCACTCCTCCCTCGCGCAGTATCGGATTCAGGCGGCGGCAGCAGACGCTGTCGCAACCGGCTCGAGCCGACTCCACGGCAGTGTTCGATATTAACACATCCACGGCGTAACAATGTTCTCAATTATAAGAGCAACAACAACAACATGGGTATCAAAAACAACGCCACCACAGACCACAAGGGGCGACCCAGCGACAGATCCGAGGCAAATTGGAATTTGTTGCTGCGGCCAGGCCGAGCCAGGCGGAGCAGCGGAGCAACTGGGAGGGGTGGAGGATTCGACTCAGGCAATTAAACACTTATCCACCGGTGGCCGCCTGGGAGCCCGACCCGCGTCGGTGCGTCGGTCCACCTGCCCACCCGAGTCACCGCGAGTGCACGGCTCGAGTGCATTTTGGGTTTTCCTCGCCCGGGCGGCGGTCGACGGCCGGGACAAAGACCAAGAGAAACTTACTGGAGACCAGGCCCGGGCAGAACGAGGTCCAACAACAACAACAACAAGTCGGCCATAAATCCCCACACATCATTCTCCGGGCGCTCGAGGCACCAGCACGGAAACTGCTCGCGTCGGGCACCCCCGCACGGCCCGGTCGCCGAGTGTGAGGCCGGGCGTTTCAAGGTTCCGCGCGACTCGCTCGACCTGCGCCGACACTCGACAACCGACACCCGACACCGTCGCCGCTGCCTCCGGCTCCGTGGAGGGAACTCGCGCCACTCGCGGGTCCCCACGATTTGCTGGTGCCGTCAGGATCAGGACCAGGACCAGCACCAGGCCAGACCCTGACCCGAAGCTCGGTCGGTCTTTAATCCCTGCGCCGCGGCCACAACCCGCAGACCTGGTTGTCATTTGCCCTGCCAGGGCGCGGCGGCATGGGACGGGGGCCCAAACAACAACACCCAAGTCCTTCTTTGGGTCCGGCCGTCCGCCCGTCCGTCTGTCTGTTCAATCGCTTGCCCCGCTCGCAGCCAAAAACCTTCGGAGTCTGCCCGCTTTGTTATGACAGTTCAGTGTGTTCGGTGGGTCTTGGCTCGGTTTCGGTTTACGCTCTGTTGTTGTTCCTGTGGTTGCTGCTCTTGCGATTGTTGTTCTTGTGCCTGTTGCCTTAGTGATTGTTGTTAGGCCGATGTTGCTGTTGCTGGTTTATTACGGAATGTCGTGCCGTGGTGTTGGCGTACAAAATTCTCTCGAAACTTCATGCTTTTCAAATGTCTTACGAATGGCTTTTGTCCGCTGCTCTCGTTGCCGCTGCTGCTGCCGTGTTGTTGTGTTGTTGTGGCACTTGCCCTGGAATGTAGGAGCATGAGAAAAATGCATTAAATAAACTCAAGCACAGCAGCAGCAGCAACAGCGGCAGCAACGAGCGCAGACAGTATCGAATGGCCGTCGTAACCCGATCCACTTGTTCGACGTTGTGGCGACGGTGGCGCGATCGGAGCGGAAAACAATTTAATTAATGGATGGCCAACGGGCCGACCCCAGGCCCAAACCCAATTCATTTCAATAGAGAATGCATTATAATTTATAATTCTATTAACTTTTTATAAGCAAAAAAGCAAAAACAAAAGTCGCCTGCTCAGGCCAGACCTGCTGGCCGGCTTTAGTCAATCTCGGGGTCTGCGAGACAAAAGACTTTAGCCGCGAACTCGATCACTCGGGACTTCCGTCACTTCCACACGCCTATCATTCTCTCGGCTCTAATCCCTGTAACTGGAGCGCGATTGGCCGCGCCCCTTCCGTGGACCATGTCCTGCCTCCCTGGTCTCTGCTTGCAGAAATTCCTCTCCCTGACGCCGCTTCTTCGGCCACCAGCCCATCAATCAATCGATTGTTGCTGGAGTTAAACTAATTTCTGAAACCGGATTAAAAGCACGTTACGCGTTTCCCCCACGACGACGACGATGCTCGTTCCAGTGGTCCGGCCATAAATCATCGACCGGCCCTCGAGCACGGCCCGAAGCCCGCCATCGCCATCTCCGACCATCCGTGCGTCCACGTTACAACAATTCAATTAAACTAATAACTTCATTTCGCCATCCCAGTGCCCATTGCCCACGACAGGAGCCACCGCTAACCCCCAGCCATTAGCTGCACAAGCCGCCTAATTAAGTAACTCATTACGCACACATCAATAATTGTCAGCTTCCGCATGCCTGGCTGCCGCCATGGACGCGAAACCGTTTTAATTGCCGCCGAACGAGACTCGAACCTCTGACCAGCGGCCTCGCCGGCATCTCTGGCCAGTCGTCGTCCATCCTTCGTCCATCTGCGGCCCATCAGCCGTCCATCGACCGTCCACTTGACATCCTTTGACAAATGGCCAGCGAGCGATAAAAACGCTTCCATTAACTGGGAACCGGGCCCCTGCCGCAGCCGAGGAAGAGGAATTAGAGAGGGAATCTGGGAGTTGGGCCCAGGGAGAGGCTTCAGGTGGTGGGACCAAGGTGTGGGCAGGCAGCAGTCGATGGGTGGATGGCCGGGCAGCTGGAAAACTCGTTGTCCCAATTCGAAGCCACCCGTCCCCGTCCCCGTCGATCGGAATCCACCTGCTCGGCCGTCTCCCAGTCGCTTCGCTCCGCTGATGGCCAGCGCCACTGGGAGACGGCGTTGGGACCGCTGGAAGAAATAAAATAATTACTCGCTGTCAATGCATTTGTTTTGTCCACATTTCGTCGCTCAAATGGGAGTCGGAGTCGGCATCGGGCCCGGAGCCTGCGGTGGCTCCCCGGACAGCAAAGGCTGCCCGGGCTGTGGTGGGGACGTGGGCCGGGGAGAGGGGCAGAGGGAGACATTATGTCAACACAGTTTGAATGATTGCCGCTCAGTCGACTCAATGGACGGCGGCGCTGCTGTCGCGTGGACGGCAACAAATGCCGGATTTCGATACGATTCGATTCGCCCCGATCGATCCATCGATCTTGCGACTGACTGAATGAAAAGAAAACCTGGTCACGAACCCGGCAACAGGCACAGGCACAAGACATAATGGGGAGAGGACAGAAGCGATGGCGGCGGCGACGGCGACGGAGGGAGAGGAGAAGCGAGCGGCATGAGCGAACAGGAAAAGCCGCATTTTCGCATTCACTCGCCATCGACGTTTCCTTTGTTTTCTCCTCTTTCACTTGGCTTCCCTCATAAACTAATGAGCTTTGACTTGACTGCCGGCTGTTGACGCCATCGACGCTGTCGTCGCTGTGCTCGTCGCATCGCTGTTGTCGCCACTGACGTCGCCACTGACGTCGTCGTTGCCGTCCTTTTCGTCAGCGCCGTTGGCGTTGGCGCTGTCGTCATTCTGATTGTTGTTGCAGACCTCGGCTCGCCAAGCCGCCGACATCATCGATCAATTAATTAGCCAGGCTCTAAAACAGCCACACCGGCTCAACCACTTCCACCACGAACAACAACATCAACATCAACATCAACACCAACTACAACACGAACAACAACATGAACCGGAGACAGACAGACCTCGATTGGAGCCACTCGCGACACAGATTGCGAAATTGAAGCACAGCATTATCGGCTTATTAGGGGCAGCAGGATTGGCGACTTCCTTAGGAGCCTCAGTAGGTCGTTGTCGATGTCGCCGTCAACGTTGCTGCCACTTCTGCTGCTGCCGGTGCCGCTGCTGCTTTTAGTGGTTGTCAACTGCGTTGTCAGCGACGTCGAAGTTCTCTGCAATCAATTAAGAGATGCCATTGCAAGTGATGCTGTCGATGTGGTCGTTGTTGGTGCGAATGCTTGGTTCCTAATGCTGAGGTTGTTGTTGCCGCTGTTGCCTTCGCTGCTCAGCTGCTCCGCCGCTGTCGATGATAAATTGCCTTCGTCTCCATCAGTTGCTGAATTTAATTGCTCCGCTCGAATCTCGTCTTCGCATTTGAAGAACCTTTTCCAGCATTGTTGTTGTTGTTGTTGGTGGTGGTGTTGTTGTCATTGGCCTTGTTGTTGCTGCTATTTTTGCCGCGACCCGTTGAATGATTTATGTTGGTGAAAGGTGCTGCCTGCAGTTGCTCCTATCGCACGATCGTCGCCGTCGTCATCGTCGGCAAGTGCAACACGTTCTCGGTCCCGGCTCGAGTTCATCTCCGTAGTCGAGGTCCTTCTAGAACCAGAACCTGCCGCAGATCGCGATTCGAAAGGTTTCGTTCAGCAGACTCGCACGCGGGCCGGAGCCGGAGCTGGAGCCGGAGGGACGGCAAGCAGGTCAAGGGCGAGAGAAAGAGAGGCGAGACAGGCGAACCTCGAGTCAACGCGGGGTCGCCACAGTTGTCCTGGGCGCCCTGCGAGGTCGCCCTCGTCAACCCAGTGCTCAGTACGAAAGACTCACGTCAAGCTGCCATCGATCGCCGCAACGTGGACAAGAAAATCAAAATCAAAAACAACAGCAGCCACAACGGCGACAACAACAGCAACAACGCTGTATGAATGCAGCTCATTTCCATATTTGGCGGTGCTCGAAAACCCCAACAACAACAAGAGACAGCGATACAAGCACAGCACGAACACGAACACGAGCCCAATGAAACACAAAACACAATCCAATGAATTGAGGGAAAAGCAAATATTTTTATTGCCACCCCGGCGGCTCGGAGGGAGCTGGTTTGATTGGAGGTCTTGTTGTCTTAAGGAATTCCAGCTGTCAACGCGACTGACCGTATTTCGGCGAGGCGGGGACCTGAGGGGAGACGAGGGCTGGTCCCACCGCGGAGGACCCTCGCAACCTCTGGAGCGCAATCGATCGGCGGGTCGATCGCTTTGTCGCGGTCGGGTGTCGCGCTATAAACACGTCGTCGCGCCGAGTCGCCCGTTGACAAATGTTCGAAATGTCGTCGGACGCTGAAATCGAGACTTTGATATCCAACGACCAGCCAACAACAACAAGAGCGATACGTTGGTGGCAGCTTCGCACTCGACGATCTCGACTTTCAAAATATTTCAAATGCCTGGTCGCTGTCGCTTTCGGTCCACATCGGCTCCAGTGGCCATCGCGATGCCTCTTTCTCCCATCGTCATCGACACCAACTCCACCAACTGCACCAACGACCACAGCAGCCGAAGCAGCAATGGCAACATTGCAGCTGGCCGCCTGATCGGCAACAACAACCACAGCGCTGCGACTCGACACAACGGCAACTGCAATCGCAATAAACACCGCCGATCGCCGACGGCCACAGAATGCAAAACGCATCCGTCCACGGCGGACGCCGACGCCGACGCCGGGTTGAGGCCGTGGTTGTTGGGACTCGTGTTGGTTGCGCGGTTCGCGTCGATGTTTGTGTTGTCGAAGTTGTTTTCGTGATCCTCGCCGCTGTCCGCGTCTTCGACGCCGTCGTTGTTGTTGGGGAAAAGTGAAAGTGCCCAAAAGTCGTCTTACGTGATTGTAAACAGTTTTCTCTGTAGGTCCCATTTGTCGTTTTCTCATTTGAGACGACGTTCAGTCGACCAGCAGTCGATCTTCGCCCACTCTCCGGGCTAATCTTTCCCTCTCCCCTCTACCCTTCCCCGCACGTCACCCACTGCTCCGACGCACCCGTGTCCTCTAAATATTTATGAACCCCCGACAGCAGGTGACAAAAGTCTGGCAAATTGCGCAAATTCCGATAAATTTGTGCGAGCCTCGCGGCGGGCAGACGCTCGGACGGACCAACGACAGAGAGCTTAAAATTCCAGACATCTCGCGCAAAAAGGATTCTCGAATACCAACCGACCGCCCTCCCCCTGCCGCTGAAGGCGCGGAACATCCAAGAAGGCATTGGGAGAAAAACAAGCGGACCAAATTTAAATGCGAACGAAATCCCGAATTAGCATTCATTTGAAACGTTCGACCGACGACTCCTGGCGATGGACAGGCAGGGAGTTGACGAGGGAGAAGACGAGGAGTCGAGGAGACAAACGGGCTGCCGGACGGACGCGGTCGATGGGCTCCATTGGACGGCCATTGTCTCCTGCAGCGAGCCCATCAATGTCGCCGCCGCCGGTCATGGCGGGGAGCAGCAGGACGAGGAGCAGGCGCTGGAGCAGGCGCTGGAGCAGCCCGGGGACCCTCGCGGAATCCCGAGCGCGCGCTACCGTGGCGAACGCCCGCAGTCGCTCGTGCTTGGCGCGCCGGACGGACCGCGACCGACGACCGGCGACCGCGATGGTCGCGATGGCAACCCGCACATAATTTGAATAATTTGTGGCATAAGATGTGAGGTCCGAAATTTGTCTCCTCGGCGTAATCCCCAACGGGATTGCGAATTCCGTCCGACGCGGACTCAGCGTGGCTGCGGTCCGTCCTCTGTCTGGGACTGGTCTCGTCTGTCCTGGTCGCCAGCTCCGGCTACGGCTCCACCTCCGACACCGACTCCGTCTCCGGCTCTGACTTGGTGAGATCGATGTGGCGCAACAGCGTCGGCCGACCACTGCCACAATAACAACAAATGATTTGAATACACGCCATGCCATTCGACGGCGATGGCGATGGCGAAGGCGAAGGCGACGGGTCGTTACGCTGAAGAGGATTCAGTCCATAAATAATTCATAAAGTGTTTTCCAGTTTTGCGCCCGAACCCAGACTCGCCTCCCTCGTCCTCTTCGCCCACATCTTCGCCCCTGCTCGACCCGCCCGCGCCCGTACCTGCCGTTGGTGCGTCTGGTCGCGGCCATCGTTGGTGTTGCTGCTGTTGCTGTTGCTGTTGCGTTTGCGTTCCTGATCACTTGGCAGTCGCGTTCGGTTCGGTTCGATTCCCGCTCCCTCTGCCTATCAACACCACACAAACGCCTGGCGACAGCAGCCGCGACCAGGCCGGCAGCCGGGCAGAGGCAACGCCACGCATCCTCCGCCTTAGCCACCCCTGAGCGTCAGCTCCCCTTCGACCCTCACCAAAGACGGGTCGTTTTTGGCCGGGCTTCCCCTCGCCCGGGTTCTAGTCCTGGTCCTACTTGCAGTCGTCGTCGTCGTCGTCGTCGTCTTCGGTCGGTCTCCTGAAAGAGACGGCTTATTAAAATGGTCACTGCCACGAGATCTGCCCACCGTAGGCATCGTCATCGGCTCAGCACACGTGCAACAACAACAGCAATGTCTCCGTCCGAGGCAACAGAAATGGAAGTGCAACAACAACCAAATTCACAACCATCCGACGACGAAGCTGCATCCGCCGAGGCAAACCCAACCACGGAGCAGCCCACGAGCGAAGGCGGACGAAGGCGGGCTCAATGGGGGTTGGCGGGGCTGAGATGGACAACAAGGAGGGGGGTGGTGAGCGGGAGAGAAGATGACCAGCGAAGTTTTGTCGCCGGCGGTTCAATTGTAGGTGATGATGTCATGACTCCAAGTCATCGATTGGTCAGCGCGATAAAACCCACGATTTATTGATCAATTTGAGCGTTTTGACAAATTTGTCCATTTCGAGAGGGTGCGGGAAGGAGATGCGATGATGGGTGAGAGAGAGAGATGAGGACGCCATCGTGGCTTTTATTTAGCAAGGGCTCGTATTCTTGGGATTACGTGGTTGGGTGTGTTTGAATCCATCGAACCTGGTCGTGGGGACGTCGCAATCAGCACCAGGCGAACCCGTCGACAGTCGACAGTCGCCACCGTCTCCACCCCTGCTCCTGACACCCCTACCCCTCCTCTTTAATGACTCACTCACGGCGCTCGGGTCGGGCCCGAAATGCGTCCGACGTGGCGAAGAAGGCGGGACGCCAACCAAGGCTCGCGGCGTCGACGGCCAAAAAACCCACAGACGGCGGTCCCTGCCCAGTCCGGTCAGCTCCGGTTCCTCCTCCGCCGCCTGCGCCTCCGCATTTGCTCCACATGCAACGACTGCAACGGATTCGGGAATCGAGAACGATTCCTTCCCCGAGGACAGAACGGCGGATTCGCCATGGACGCGAGACCCAGTGCCTCGAACATCGCGGGACGCGGGGCGACTCCGGCCTCCGAAAGTCCAGTTAGGCGAGTGCACGTGTGTGTTACGCCTAACGGCATCCGAGGCCGCTTCCGCTGAGGCTGCTGCTGCAGCCAAACTTCGCCGTCCTCTCGTTTCGCTCCTCTTTTTCCGTTCCATTTTCTCCATTCATTTTTGGCGCTGTGGCTGCGCCGCCTCTGGCCGAAAAGGTCGGGACCGGACGAGCGAGTGCGCTCCACTCTGGTCGCCTCCTCGTCCCTCGTCCCTCGTCCCTTGTCCCGTCCCATCCCGCCGCGTCCCGCGTCGCACATCGGTCTTGCGCGGGTTTTTTGGGCAGCCAAGCGTTGCCTCGAATGGCATCGCAACGAGTGGTTTCCAATCGCTGTTGTTGGATTTTCCGTTGTCTCGTTGTGTTCGGTGTTGCTGGCATGCGACTTGTGTTCCTGGCACGGCAGGACGAGGTCGGAGCGCGGCCAGTCGTGGGTTCCCCTCGTCCGTCCGCGCTCTCCCTGCCGCCTTCTCGCTCTGTCCGTGGGTCTGGGTCAGAGTCCTGCCCAGGCGCAGGGTGTGAGTTGTGAGTCTGCGGCACAGCATCGGCCACACTTGACTTGGCTGCACCAGCCACAGCTACAGCCACAGCCACGGCAACAACAACACCCGCTTCTCTTCCGCCTCCTGCTCCTGCTCCTCCGAGGCCCGGCATTCCATGTCAGAGGTCAGCCGGAGCCGTAGCCCCCAGTTATTTACCCTACGTTTTATCTGCTCTCCCCATTTTTCACTCGCCTTCTCGCCCCTCCCGACCCCCGCAACCCCGGCCGCCGCGGTCCCTGCCTCCTCCTCGCCGGCTGCCTTTGCCGACTCGTTGAACTCCGCAGCCAGGACCCCAGAGTGTGGGAGCAACGAGCCGAGCGCTCGTCTGCGGAACTTTATCACTCCGAGATAGGACTGTTTGAGTTGTTCACTTTTTGTTGTCGGCGGACGTGTTCTGTTGCCATTGCCATTGCTCAGCTTCATGTTGTTGGCGGCATCGAAATCGGCGTGCTTGTTGTTGTTATTGTTCTGTTTGTTGCTGTTGGTTCCTTCTCCGCTGACGGTTAAGTGTGATAAACATTTGGTTAGAAATTCGTGAATCAGGTTGCTGAGATCCGGCTATTGTTGTTCTTGTCGTTAATGCAATTGCGGTTGTTGTTGCTGCTCCTGCCGCTGCCGCTGCCGCTGCCGCTACCGCTGCTGATGTTGCTCTTGTTGTGATGTCTCTGGCTCTGTGATCTCTGCTGCACAAGTGATAATGTATACTATATATGTCTGGTCAGAAACGTGATAGAAGCGAGCAGAGCACAGGACGGACGACGGACGACGGACGACGGCTTCAGGAATTCGGATAAGAATCCGCAGAGGGAACAATGACAAAAGCAACAACACCACCACCACCACAACAACAATGCCGTGGTAAGGACAACAGTCCGCTCCTCCCCACCCTCTCTGCGGAGCGCGATGTTATCGCACAACACGAAATTATTTGTTCTGCATACGTGCTGTGGCTGGAGATTTCGCGAGATGAAGAAATAAAATGAAATAAGACAATTTGAACTGGCTGGAATGGGACTGGCGAAAACCTGGAGAGAGTGCGACAAGGACGAGGCGGACAGGAGAGAGGGCTTGGCTGGCTGAGTCGGAGCAAAGGGACTGCGAAAGGAGGTTTAGTACCGGAATTGAGTCCAAATTGATCCAATGCAAAATATTCCAGTTATATTTTATTTCCGAAGCTCCCCCTCCCGGTGAGTTTTCCACGCTGCCTACGAAGGGACACCACGGCAATTTCCCCAAAATGACCTCCTTTGCGTCGATCGTTCAACTGCAAATGGTTCCTACTCGGCCAATAAACTGACTTCATCAGCATCGCACTCTGAGGCACACTCATGTGGAACAGTTTTTATCGCCGGAGCCTCCAAACCAACTGAGGCGGATAGCGGTGAATGCCGTAAAGTCCCTCGTCTCCGATCGCGCTCTCTCCACACGCGCTCCTTCGCACGCATCCAACTGGGCTCCGACTCCGACTCCGGCTTCACGATCTCCTCGATTTTTATGTCCTGATCATATGCAGCAGGCATCGACTGGCGCTGCCAGACTTCCGTCTCTGGCGTGGCTCCAAGTCGCCGACGGAGCCTCGTGAAAGTCTCTTTAACTGTTTCGCCAACAGTCGTTCTGTTGGTGCTGTTAATGATGTTGTTTTTGTTAATGGCACTGGGGGAATTGTTGTTGCTGCTCCTCATGTTGCTCTTGCGGTTGCTGTTGCTGGCGCAGTTCTAACTGCAGTCAATTGGCATCGGAATAACTTTATAATTGCTCGCACAGGGCATTCGAATGTCTAAAACGGACGAGGCGAACTCAGTCAAGTCGAGTCGAGTCGAGTGGAGTTGGAGGAAAGCAAATGAAACCGCTGAGAAATTCTGATCTTCTTCCCACTGCAGTACAAACGACAACAACCACCAGCTCAACGGCAACTGTGCCGGCGATTCCCATTGCGATGCTGCTGTTCGTCTACACTTCGCATTTTTGCTAAATGTAGCATTTTAATTGGCTCCAACCTCGACTCGACTCGGCTGCCTCTGACTCTGCCTCCGCCTCTGCCACTGCGGCTGCTGCTGCTGCTGCCTCGGAGGTTCCCGGAATCCGGAATCCGGGGCGCGCATCGCGCCGCCGCTCGTCCGCGCAACCGGGCCTGGTCGGTGGCCGCAGGTCGGTCTCTGAGGAATCGTTGCCGTTGCTGCTACTTTTCCGTTTATTGTTGTTGCGATAAACGCCGTTGTTGCAGAAGGCAGTGCCAGTGGCAGTTGGTTCTGTGGCAGAATCGCTTGTAATTCGCCTGTCGTACGAAACAACTGAATTGTTAATTTTACAAGCCGCGCCATGTCGAGCCCCATGATCTTTATTTATGACGATTGCAGCCGAGCGGGGGGTGCACCAAGGGGTTCGGCTGGTTGACTGCGATCTGTCGCTCGTAATTACAAATGCTTGGCCGCTGCTTTTGGTCAAGAATTAATTTTTTCGCTTAGCACAAAATTACAACGACTTCGACTTCGATTCGCCCCAATAGTCCGCGGCCAAGGCGAACTCGTGGCTCGTGGGGAGTCCCTTGACGGACGGGTTCCGCGGAAAACCGTGGCCGATCGTCCGCGGAATTCGGGCCTCGAGGTCTGTAATTACATTCGCGCCGGAGTCGCTCGGGGCGGTGTGGATTTCGGGCCGAAGCCTTTCAGCGCAGGAAAGCGCCGTGTCGGCCGCTGTCATCGCATGGGACACACGCACCGACCCGGGCCGCCTCGCCGGCATCGGCGCAAAGGGATCGACGATCGGCGCCCACCACAACGCACGAGAGTCGGCCACCCGGTCGCCCGCTCATCACCTCGCGGACCCCACTAACGAGCCCTCGCCGGCACCCCCGCAGCCGCGAGACCCCGCCGCCTCGTCGCTCGTTTAATAGAGATGCCAGGCCGCCGCGGACTGATTAATATTTATAATGACGTCCGAGGCAACTGCGGCGAACCCCCTCCCTCTCGACCACGCGGACTAGATTCCTTCGTAAAAGGAAGGACGGGACTTGTTCGAATTTAATTTATGGAAAATGCTTCTCCAATTTCGCAGCGTCCGTTGTTGTTGCTGAGATTCCCCGTGTTGTTGCGATCTTGTCGATTGTCGCTGAGCGTTGGCTGCTGTGGCAACGATTGGTCGTTGCTGCTGCTGGCAATTGCTGTCTCCCTTCTCCGCCGCGATTGTCGCGTTGTCATCGACCGCCGTTTCTGCCCCCAGTCCCCAGTTCGATTAATTCTCACCGTCTCCCTCTCTTTCTTGCAGAGCACGCCCGTGGACACCACCGTCTTCCGCAACATCCAGGCCCTGGACAAGGACGCCGGCGTTAATGGACTCGTCGAGTACTTCATCGTCGAGGGCAGCGCCAACTCCACCGAGGACGAGAAGATGACCATCGCCGACGGCTACGGGACGTTCTCGATATCGTTTCCACACCAGGGACAGGTACGACAACCATTTCAAGGTGCTCGGGATCGGGTGGGCGGAGGATCGAGCCGGGAGTTCGATTGCCATTTTTCACTTTGCATCCGATGTTCGATTCCTCGGCGGTTTCCCTTCGACTGCAGGCTGGTCGGCCGCCGGCTCAGTCGTAGGAGTCGCTGCTTAAATCACGACTGCAGCTGCTCGAGATCGATTTCACTGGCAGCGCGACGGCTGCCGCTGCTCGTGGGAGGAGCGGCCGCAGCGACAGCGATCGCTCACATCGATCTCATTTAACTTAAGTGCCGCCCATAAATTTGGCATCGACAGCGACCGCGACTCGGGACGCCTGCAGTCGGCCCCCACCTGTCTGTCACTCCGCCTGTCGTCCGTCCGTCCGTCCTCTGTTTGACATCGCAGCCCGCGATCGATCTACCGATCGGGAAATTCCAACGGAAGCGACTCCCCTCGATCGGGGTCCATTGTTGGAGCGCGCCAATAAATAAAGCAATAAAAACGAGCCGAGCCGAGCCGCGCCGATCCTCCATCATCCCAGTCGGCGCGGCCATGAACATCGTCGTCATTGCGATCATCTCGACGCTCATTATCGTCGAAATCAACATTATTATGGTGGTTCCTGAATGCGAGCCGTGGCCCTGGCCACAGGTTCTCATTCGGCTGCTGCTGCTGTTGTCCGTCCTCATTCTCATTCTCATTCCCGTTTCTGTTTTTGCTCCTCTCCCGCAGGTGACCGTGGCCAAGACGCTCGACTACGAGAAGATCCAGCGCTACTACCTGACGATCGTGGCATCGGTGAGTTGACGTGACGGCTGCGTCCAGCGTCCGCGCGCCCATAAATCAATTACACTTCAGTCACTCCACCATTCCGCCTCTCCACCCTTCCATGAGGCCCCTGGAGTCCCTCGTTCCCCTGGCCATCGACCCCTTCCTGGATTCATTTCCCGAGAGCGGCGACCGTCGGCCGTCGGGAGCGAAAAATCTCGTGCGATCTGGCATCTCTCCGTCGCCGCTGATCATATTCGACGCATCCGAGCGACGTCGCGTTTCCCACTGTCGCCGCCGTCGCTCGTCTTTCGGGCTTATTCAAAACGCCTCGGTCCACATGTCCGCCTGTCCGACCGTGTGCAGATGTCCGTCCGATCGGCCGACTAAATATGGCTCCGATCGATCGCGGCCTCGGTCCCGCGCCCCGATCAGGGCGAATCCAGGGCGGGAGACAAATCCGAAGTCCGGCCCTGGCGTCGAAGGCGATGGCGACGGCGGCAACTGCAGAAACATCGGCCGCAACATGGCAATAGGAAAGCAGCAGCAACAACAACGTTAGTGTGACGACTACAGCATTGGAGTGACAACAACAACAACAACAACAGCGGCGACGGCGGCAACTGTCGTTGGCCGAAGTGCTACCCAAACATTTCCTGAATTAGTTTGCATCGGCAACAAATTGTCCGACGGTCCGACCGTCCGTCCGTCGTCTGTCTGAAGCTCTGACATGTTGTTGTGCTATCCGCTGTCCCCTGGCCGCGTCGATAGAATTTTCCTCGGCGATTTTCCTCTCCTCACATGGGTACCGTGCCCCATCCCCATCCCCACCCCTGCCCTTGCGCCCCACGTGCTCCGGTGGAACCGCTGTGACATCGCAATAAATCGTTGACAGCCCCGAGTTTCCTCGTTGGTCGCGGGCAGGCGCGGCTCCGGAGGCCTCGTCGCCCGGCCAAGGGTATGCGGAAGGACCGGGCTCCCAGCGGGACAGCGATCGCGGCCCCTCGCCGCCGGCCGGTCGACAGGTCCCTTCAGAAATTTGTCGTTGCGTCCGGCACTCAAAATTATTGCGGGCTCCTCACGCTGGCCCTTGGCCGTTGGACGGAGGCTGCCCAGCCAGCGCCCTCCGGAACCGCGCCGCACCACCGTCGACCGTCGATCGTCGACAGCCAGGTCCCTCGATTGCTGGGTGCGATGATTGCAGCAATTTGTATGCAAATCGAGCCACGTCGTCCTGGGCGACATCTGAGTCGGAGTCGGAGACGGAGACGGCCAGGCAGGAATTTCTGCACAGACCGAGGGACTGAGTGGGGCGCACGACGAGGGAGCGGCGGCGCGAAGAGGGAGCGATGGGAGGCAGGTGTGAGAACGTCAATTAGAGCGGTGAAAACGGGCATCGGGAGGAGTGGCGCGAATCAAAGTGAAGGTCCCGAGTCTCCAGGGAGGAGGAGGCAGGACGCAGAGCCCACACCGTTCGATCAGAGCCCGTGCGATGGACGGCGGCACCGAGACTGCTCGCATGAATGGAGCAATTTTCCGCCGCAGCCGGAGCTGGGGCGGTGGGGGAGCGGGGCCGACGGGGTTGGAGCACCATTTAATTCAATTGCAGCGGGCGCTTTGCGGTCATTAGGAGGTAACTGCGACCATTAGCGTCGGCAAAAGGTGATCGAATGTCAATTGCCCCTTGATGGATCGCCTCCGCAACCCTCGCCGAACACCATCGATCGCCGATTATGCCGAGATAGGGGGCTGAAGATGGGGGCGGGCAGAGGAAGGGAGGGAGTGAGGAAATTGCAGCAGTCGGCGGTCGTCGTCGGTCGTCGTCGTGTCGCAGCAGCAGCTCCTTCCCGGCGGCGAGGAACGACGGCGTCTCGATTTGACGTCTCTAATGAAGTCTCCGGAGCGCTCAGGAGGCGGCGGCGGGCGGGGACGAAGGTCGTCGTCGTGATGCCTGCCGATGTGTCCGAGGCGCGCATCCCGCGAGCAGAACATTTCGGCCGAATATTTGCTTAATGCCAAGCGACAGCGGCACCAGCAACACTAACAGCAACCGACGGCGGCAGCCACAGCAACAACAGCATAACAATAACAGCAACGGATGGCTCTCGTTGCCTCCGGAGTCACGTGAAAATTTTCGTTCCGTTTTTGGCTCCTTCGGTTCGAGGAGGTCGGGTCGGTGGGGGGGAGTGGAAGGGTTAACGGGTTACCGACTGCAGTTTGCTGCCGGTCGTGTTGTTGTTGTTGTGGGTTTTTGATTTTCATGCCATGCATCATTTTGCGGCCATCAATTCGTGATATTAATTCGACACTTTAGGATGTCATTAACGGGGCTTAAACCGGCTGCGTTTTTCTGCTTTTCTGCTGTTTTTGTTGTTTCCCTTTCTGCGGCTATTATTAGCGTTGTTGTGCCCCATCACGACGACGACGACGACGGCGACGATGACGATGACGATGATGGTGATGGTGATGGGGAGGCTGGTGATGGTGTCGAGGCTGCTTTTCTAACGATGCTCCGTCGAAGCAGGTCGACGTGGCCGCTCGGGTATTTTCTCAGGACTTTGAATGTCACTCCGTTAATGAAGGCGACCCCGGCTCCCCTGGAACCCACTCCCGATTCCGCCGATCCACCCGGTTCCCATTCATCAACCAAACAACCGTTGAGCGGACGACGAGACAATGGAAAAGAGAAAGGAGAACGGACTCGATCGCCGTCAGACTGTCGGGAAGCCAACCAACGGTCGATTGACACCCAGACAATGACGAGGAACCCAATCCATCGATGTGAAAGCTGGGAAAACGGTGGCGTCCTGGAGGCAGCGGAGGCTTCTCCGACTGCTGTCGTTGTCGTCGTCGCTGCCACCTGCGTCCGCCCCGCCCCCGAATTCTCGGCCAACCCACCTGCAACTGGCCTTCCAAGGACCCGACGCCGACCCCTGCAGCCTCTCGGGTCCCACGAAAGACCTCGACTTTTGCCATTTGCGTCGCCTCACCTTCACCTACTCTCGTGGTTTCGCGTTCGCTCCAGTTCTCAGTGTTCGAAATAGAAACTGTTGTTGGTGCGATGTGGTTGTTGCTGCTGCAATTTGCTCTGTGATTAGTGACAATTTATTGGCCATAACTCGAATTTTATAGGAGAGCGCGGCGAATGGCAAATTTTACTAAATGGAACCGGCAAGAACACCAACGGCCAACAACGGTGATTGGTCAGCGTCAGCCACAACGGGCGCTCGCAGAAGGTCCGATGACCGCGGTTGCCAACTTCCTCCGCCAACGGTTCGGCAACATTGTTGCCAACAACACAAGTCATCCGGGTTCTCGTTCTCAGCAACGACATCGCTCTTGCCCTCATCGTCGTTATTGGTTGTTGCTGTTGCTGTTCCTGCCACCGCCGTTATTGTTGTTGGTCTCGACATCGCCTTAATTGAATTCCAAACCCATTTGGATTCCTCAATTTACACGGCCGCCCATCAGCCCATCCACGAGTTCCGCGTGGACTGTGTGGTTGATCAAATCACATAAAATCGGCCCACTGTCGTCCTGCCGTTGTGGGCCTCGAGGGACGGCCGCGGCCCGTGGCGGCCCGACGCGTGGAAGTTAATTGAAAATTAATTGAATCAATGTTGAAGGCGCGTCCGCCATTCAATCTCCGGTCGGTCAGGAGACGACAGGTTGTTAGTGTTAGGCTTGTTGTTGTTTTTGCCGTGGCCACATGCGGTTCTAATTGTTGTTGTGTTCTGCCACCTGCCATGACTGGTCTCGGCCTCACAGGAACCGAGAAGTACTTAATTTGTAGAAAATCGTCCACTAAGTGGCTTTTCCCGTTGGCCTAATCTATCGGAATTCATTGAAATTAGTCCTTGTAATATGTGCTGGAATTCATTGAGAAATTTTTACAAAGAACTACCTTGAAGTATTTTCGATAAAAAGAGCTTCGCCATGCCTCGTCTTCGAACAAGTTCGTGATGCTCTGTGGACGAGAACCGCAACAAGACCGAGTCCAACAATAGAGAAATATAATCCACAACAAGAAGAACATTTTTCGGAGCATTCGGAGCAGGAAATCAAATCGAAATTCGAATGCAGTTTTAGTGCCTGCGATGGTAACCCCAGACCCCGAGCACACACATGCATGCCAGCGAACAAGTGAATCGTTTAATCGTCCTTTGAAACAACAGCAACAACAACAAGCATGTGCTTAATGGGGGGCCACTCGACCGCTAGTTGTCGATGTTGCTGGTTCACAACAATGCCGCTGTTGTTGTAACTGTTATTGTTATTGTTATTGTGTTAACATGCCATCGCAACAACAGCAGCAACAACTGCGATGAAAAACAACCGCATGTTGCCGACGGAACCTTAACAGGAAGTTGGCACGAAAGCGCATTCCACATGTCCACCTCGTAGTATTTGTTGTAGTTGTTGTTTCTGTTTTTGTTGTCGTCGTCGTTGTTGTCTTCGCTGTTGTTGTTGTTGTTCATGTTGTTTCTGTCCTTGTTGTTGGTCCTGTTTGATGGTTATTTGGTCTCTTTGCCGTTGTCGTTGCTGTTGTTGTCCATTGTATCCACAACCTACCGCACATTGTTGCCGTCGCGGCCTTTGTTGTTTTCTCGCACGTAGTCGGCAACACCAAATCGTGCCGTCCCGCTCCCAGCCGCCCGCCAGCCGCACATGGACGTGGAGACGGTCGCGGACGCGGATTCGGACATGGACATGGCACAGCCCACGGCAAGCGCGTGGCGACGTCAGCGAATTCGCCTGCGCTCCAGATACGAACGCCTCCCCCCACACGGCCCCTCGCTCCACGCCCTCCCATCCGCCCATCTGTCGTCGTCAGAATCGCCGTCGTCCGTCGCCCGCCGTCCTCGGGGGCTTAGCGGGACCCGCGAAATTTAATTACGCGGGCCGGGCGGCGGGACCCGTGGCCATGTGTGGATGCCTTGGCCGGCGTGTGGGTCGTCGTTCTGACAGATCCGCGAGCAGGACGAGCGACGATGCGGGCAGGAGACGGGCCTTTGTGTGGTCGATCGGTGGCGGCGACTCTGGCGGACCAGGGACCACGATGGCCGAGGCTCGAGTGTCGGAGGAGGTTCTCAAAGGGCCGGGGAGGCGTGAACTTGTGTCAGCTCGCACCAGGCGCCTCCCTTGAAGTTGGGCCTTCTGGAACTCTCTCTCGAAAGTCGATCGATGGCTTCTGCAGGACGCAGATCGGCTGCCTGGGAAGGGCTTCACAGGAGAGGGAGCTGATGCTGCCCAGATGGAGAGATGGAGAGGAAAGGCCGGCACAGAGGGATCCTTAAAGGGCACCCGGGCCCGCGAACCACCTGCCGCCGTCGAGGCCCGCACCCACACCCGCCCAACCTTTCATGGCACAAACGCCTCGCTGGCTTCGAACGGACCAGCGGCTGCTCCCAAAACGCCTCGGCCTCGCCTCGCCTCGCCTCGCCTCGCCTCGCCCCACCTGCCCGAGTCCGCCACCGACCCGAATGCCAAAGGTAGCCGCGCCTGGGATGGGATGTCGCCGACTCCGACGACGGCGACTCCAGCCAGGAGCGTCGTCGCGGCGGTTCCAGCGAATGCCCGATCGGCCGGAGCGATCGGCGCGGCAACTGGAGCAGGGCGTCGATCGAAGAGAGGCAGGGCGGGGCAAGGGCGGGCGATGGCGATGGCGAGACACCAACTGATGCTGCTGCTGTCGTTGCCGTCGCAATCGCCACCACCGTCGCCGTCGCCGCTGCTGTTGCTGGTACTGGTGCGACGTGCCAGGAGCAACCTGGGGTCCCTCGGTAGCCTCGCATTTATTAACGCGGCAACAACAACGACGACAGCAGCAGCACGAACAACCTCTCGGCGGAAGCCTCGTTCTCCTGCTGTTGTTGTTGTTGTTGTTGCTGTTGTTGCTGCTGCTGCCCTCCCGGTCGTCGTTGTTGTCGTTGCTGCTGTTGTTGTTGGTGGCGCACGGAGCCGACATGACAGCGAATCTGCGAATTCGTTTTAAAAATCATTTATCAATTTTATATTAATTTCCATCCATTGCCCCGCTCTCTCTCTCTCTCTCTCTCTCTCTCTCTCTCTCTCTCTCTCTCTCTCTGCCGCTCTCCTTCTCTCGCTGCCCCCCCGGTTGGTTCGGTTGTTGTTGTGGGTCCAGCTGGAGCTGCTGTCGTTGGTTGCTATTGCTGTTACTCAAATAGCAATAACAACAACAACTCCGACTACTGCAGGCAACGACAATCTCGAGTAACAGCCGTAACAATAACAATAACAACAACCACTAATACAACAATAAAGACAATAACCACCACAATAACTATTGGCAGCAGTTGGCAACGCTGGCCGTCGACTGCCCGCGAGCAACGACAGCGATAGCAACAGCAACGGCAGCAGCAGCAGCAGACGCCGTAGTTTTTTGTCAATTCTTCAAAAATCGCCCCAGCACCAGCTTCGGCGTCAGTATCCGATAACAACAACAACAAAAATAACAACAACAATAACAACAACAACTGAACGACTACAAGTCGAATATTATTTTGAGCCACACACAGCGTCGGGACTTCGTGAGTTCGAACAATAAAACGAAGATCAGAAATTTTGGAAGTCAAATCGGAAGCCGCGGCCAGGAAAAAAGAAAACCGTGAAGACCGAGAAGAATATGGAGAAGAAGAATCAGCAGCAGCATGGTGGCATTCCGAGAACTTCCTGTCGCCGCGATGATCTTTCCATCGAGGTAGGCGTGGCTGGAGCTGGAGCCGGGGATCGGGGGAGGAAGAAGGAAGGACCTCAATTTCTACTACTAGACAGCGGATCGCTACGAGGTTGGGTAAAGGAAGGAAGGAAGAAGAAGGAAGGATACAAGTCTAGTAAATTTTAGGACAGTTCGAGAGAACCTCGTCGAGGTTTGGTTGACCCACTGTCTGCCGAAACTCCCGAAACTCCGTCCGCCGTTGTGGCCACGCGGCGTTGGTGTCCGAAAATCTCCGAATTTTCCCCTGCGCAGGCGCATGTGCAGCGGCAATTTATTCAAATCAGAAAATTTCACTCTTCGAATCGTAAATAACCGCGCGCTATCGCGACGGCCGATCTGTGCCGACAAAGCTCGCATCGGATCGGATCCGATCGGTTCGGTTCGGCTCAGGTCGGCTGGATCGGATCGGATCGGATCTGGGGCAGGCTCCACTTTGCGCAGCGACTCCGAAACGCAACCAACTACAACAACAACTACAGCAACTCCAACACCAACGCCAACAGGAACGGCAGAGCGCCGAATCCTTCAGCGTGGTTTTCCTTTCCATGCAACGGTTTTTCATAATTCGCTGATATCATTATTTTCGACGGCCCACTGGAGCCGGACGGAGCTCTCGCGGACCGAGGGACGGACGGACGGATGGACGGACGTCTGCCCGGAATTATTTATGGGGATCGCGAGCGGCCGCTTCAAATTGTTTGAGTAACGAGCGAGCGCGGAGAAAACGAAGGAAACGAAAAATCGAAGAAAAAACCACCGAAGCCGAGGAAAGAAACTTCGTTGTTTGGACATCTGATCGCCCCGCGCCGTGCCCTGTTCCCGGTAGTCGTTGTTGGTGTTCGATCTAGGGGGCGGTTGGGGAGTCGCAGTCGCAGTCGGCGTCGGAGTCGGGTGGAATGGCGTTTTTTATGCTCCTGCCCTCGGCGGCCCCAACAGCCCCGTGATCTTGTTTTACAAAATCCACCCGGCCGACCGACCGACCGACCGGGGACCGGGGATCGATGGATCGGTGGATAAAGTGCTCAAGTGTAACTCGGAGCTGTAATTTGAGCGTGGAAGTGTTATCGGCTCAGCTGGACTGGAGTTGGGTCGGCGCAGCTCTGCTCGCACATGGCTGCGAGGGTCGTTCCTCGATGTTGTCGTGGCGGCTGCTGTTGTTGCTGCTGGTGGGGTTCTGCGAATTATGATTGCAACACATCGCCCGGCGTCCGGCGTCCGGCGCCCGACGACGACGACGACGACTCGAGAAGTTCCCGAGCTCCGGCCGCCGCCCGCCTCCCGCCGTCCCTCGATCGCTGGCGCTGGTGTCGAATTTTCGATCCGGATCCGCATCGAAAACGAAATCGAAACACGAAGCGGGCGACGGGGCCCGGGGGACGAGGACTGGGGCTAATGAGGGCGGCGGGCCGTGGGGCGAGGGCCGCTTGTGTTCGGTCTACGAAATGTCGAAATTGTGTAGCGCTGTCGATGCTGTTGCGATTGTTGCGAGTGCCGACGTCGTTGTTGTTTGCGTCTCCAATGCCGGACTCGATTCCGATGTCTGTTGCTTCCACCTTGTGGTTCCTGTGCACGGGCGATGAGGCAATGGTGTAAATATTGCTGCTGTTGATGTTGATGTTGTTGTTATTGTTGTTTGCATTAGAATCGAATCGACATGTGCAGGGATTTTTGTCTGTTTGTGTTTGTTTTCGACTCGGTTATCGTGCGTGTATCTCGAATTACGAGATATGGCGCGGGATTCGCGGCCTTCCCGCACCCCACCTTCCCGGTCCGCTGGCCGCTGGTCAGAATTTACGAGGCTCGGCGGTCGTTGGCAACGCCGCCGCGCAACCTGTTATCTCGTAAACCAAGCTAATTATTTCGCACTCATGTCCACAAATAAACGGAGTCGCCGGACGGCGGCTGCGGGACGGTTCGACGAGCAGATCGACGGACGAAGATCTGGACAGGAGAACACCAGACGGACGGACCGACGGACGGACAGACGCACGCAACCCACAACCATTTGCTCTCCGCCATCGCCATCGGCATCGGCATCTGCGCGAGATCACGGGAGGTTGGGCGAGCGCAGAACAAGAACAACAACGACAACAACTCAGCACAACCGTCGCCAGTAACAACAACAACGACAATAACAATGAACTAACGAAGCATCGAGCAGCGGTGGAGGGAGCGACAGAGAGAGGGAGAGGGAGAGAGAGCGCGATAGAGAGCATTAATTTATGCTAATCGCTCAGAGAGTTGCGTAATTTTTCAAGCCAGACAACAACAACAACAAAGCCAACGTGGAAAACATAACAATAAAGTTCTTAAAATTTCGATTTAATGTTTGGGAGAACAACAACAACAACAACAATAACAATAACGAGCACTTGTTGTCGGCCTTATCTTGTTGTTGTGATCGTTGAAGTTACGATTGTTTGAGTTGAGGTGGCAGCGATGTTGCCCTTGTTGTTGTTGTTGTGGTCGTTCCGAGCGGGCTCGATTGGCGAATAAATCGCGGAATGAACATAACTTGTGCATACTTTTGGGCGTTTGACAAATGCGATCGCGACAAATTTACGACCGCGATTAGGCCCGATGGCGGGGCGTGGCCCGGACTGCCGAGGGCGGTGGGGGGACTCGCTGCCGGCCGCGGCGCATGGGGAAATCGAGGACACGGTTGGAGCCATCGAGCGAAAGGCAGCCAGCCAGGCATGGGAATGGAAGGACCGCCGAACCCCGGTTCCCGGGTCCCGTCTGTCGGCGAGCGTCAGTTGTCGGTGTTTTGTAGCCTTCGGACCGACCGCCCCACCGCCCGACGTCTCCTCGTCTCGTTGCCACCAAAGCCTGATCCAATTCGACGGCGCCTCCCGGAGCTGCCTGCGATGGCCTCATTAGGCCGCGAACAACCCACCGACGGCCGCTCGGCAACCCTCGAACGCCGCCAACGACACGTACAACAAACAGCAACAACATCGGCCGGAGCAACTCCTTGAGCTGCAGAAAATTTCCCCGCTGCCAAAAGCACAATTAATTTGGTTTACTTGGGCTCGGAAGGCGAGAGGGCGGGCAGTTGGCGGTCCTGAAAGCGGTCGGTCGGTCGGTCCGGAGTCATCAAAATGCAAATCGTGCGGTTTCGGGAACGGGGAGCAGGGAGCAGGAACCGCCGAATCGCACATACGGAACATGGACATGGACATGGGCAACGGCAAATCGTTCGTAAGAGGGTCGCGGCGAAGTCAAGGGACCCGGGCAGGGGTGCAACAACCACAAGAAAGTCAACGACAACTGCAACAACAACAACAACGAGAACATCATCGACAACGCCGACAGCCACGTGAACAGGGAAAGCCGCGAGCGCAACGACTTCAGCAGTTCACGCGGAAATCGAAAGTGTTTCTTGTGCAGCAGCTCGGCGCCGCTTCGTCAGAGCGCTGTTGTTGCTGTTGCTGTTCCTTGTGTTGTAAGGTTTTGTCGGCCGACGTGTCGTCGCTTTTTCATGTCAATTCCAATTACACGCCAACAACATAACATCAAGTCCAACAACAGCGAGCAACATCAGCCACGATAAACAAACGCCCGAGCCCGGCGCAGTCAAATCAATCGATTTTCATTTCGTCGGCGATCGTCCGCCGAATGCGTCCCATTTCGACTGCGATGTTGTGCAATTAATGCGCTCACGTGAAAATTGCCCGGACTTTCGTGTTTTCGGCCCCCAGCCCCGGCCACCCTCTCGCCTTCTCGCCCTCCCTACCAGCCGTTCGCCCCGCCGAAAGTGTGAGTGGTGGATTTTCACAGTTTTTCGCTTTATCACACTCGGTTTCCCCCTGCGCCGTAAAAGCCGCGGCGAGTGGGCCCGATGGATCGCCAAATCCGACGATTCGAGCGCAGTCGCCACCACCCCGACCCCTCGTGCTCGGCTCGTGGCTCTGCACATGCCTCGCGCTCGGCTTCGCTAATTCGCAGGCGGCCGATTGGGCAAGCGAATTGTCCCGGTAATGGCATCCCGGTGACGTCGACAGCGCCGGTAATTTCGTGCCAATTGCTTTTTAAGCGGCCGCAAGAAACGTTTTATTTTCACGGGTTTCGCTGGTGGCCGAGGGGTGGCCGGGGGGCCGCGGAGAGGCAGAAGTCGAGGCTCCTTTCCATCCAGCGCCAACGTTCGCGCAGTTCCGAAAACGGTTTCTTTTCCCACAGCAGCCGGCAGGTTCGTTGCCCAAGTCTTTTGTTTTCAATGCCCTATCTGCAGTTGGGATTTTTTTCCTCCTTAATTTTATCACCCTTTTCGCAATACTTCAGTGCCGCCCAACTGTCGAAACACCTTCCAGCAGCCTTATCTCGTCCCTCGCCGCTTTCCCTTGGGTCCGCCCCTCGACGCTGTCTCAATTCGGTAAAATTTACCAGCGATAAAATTGGGAAACCTGCAAATTTCACGCCTCTGAAGCATTTCCATTTGCATCGGGAAATTGGCGACGTGGCCCACAATGGCGGCAACAGATACAATAACAACAACAAGAAGAACAGCAACGAAAATGTCTGCAACATCTATAATTACAACAGCAACAACAGCCACGACTTCACCTCACGCGGCCGATCGAAACGCAACAACATTTCGTCACTTGGCACGGCCTTTCGACAAATCCCCAATAAATTCTGGAAATGCAAAATGTGTTCGCCACAACTGCAACGACGAGAGCGGCGACAAGCGGGCCGACAACAACAACAACAACAACGCTAGGAAACTAGGAAACAACTTGCAACATGATTGCCAGAAACGTGGAAACGCCGCACTCAATCCTCATCGCGTGCGCCGTTATCTGCAATCAAGATCTTTTAATTTATGCACGCCCACTTCCTCAGCGCCCGATGCCGACGACGACGGGCCGAACCGCACCGGCTTCACGCCATGCGGGTCCGAGCTCTAATGGCGAGCATTAAATCCTGTTCGCGAGCTCTTTCGTCGCTGCCAAAATTTGCGGGGCTCCTCGGCGCGGGTCCCCACGCGACGCCTCCTGCAACGGCGGCACCTGATCACGATGCTGCCGGTCCGGGGAGGTTGGCAGCGGTCGCGCTAATGAACCACGGCGGCGGCGGCGGCGGGCGCTGCGGCTGGCTTTTGTCAATTAATATGCGTTTTAATCCTTCTACATACGTGCCGGGCAAACGGTTCCCGCCCTCTCCTCTCCGTGTTAATTCAGCCCGCGTTGGCCGGACGCGTCGTAGGTGTTAATGAACAGGCCTTAATTCGCTGGTAATTGCTTCAACCCCCGGCAACCGCTCGCGGTGCTCAGGGGCGAGTCGATCAGCTGATTGCAGCGTGTTGCACCCTCACCCCTCCACCTCTGATCGCCCAGCGAATTCTTTTTCGCGACAAGTTCACGATTGGCCTGAGCCGTTTGTCTGCGGCCTCCCATTGCCAGAGCTCTGCATTGTTACCCTAATTTGCACTCGCCTCAAACGTGACAACAGCAATTATGCTGTTGCTGTTTGTGTTTCGGTTTCTGTTGCCGGTGACATGTTAATTCGCGACAACCGCTGCACCAACAACATAATTTCCCTCGCACGTTTTCGTAGTGTGTTTTCCACACTCGCCTTTAATTAAGTCGTGTTCCGAGCGAATTCACTTCGATCGCATCGCGTTCTGCTGCTTTGCCCAAATTTGGAGGCTCCGCGAGTGTCGACGCCGTCCATCACAGGTTGTCTTGTCGCAACAATCCCTGCCATTCGATCGTCGCACGGCGCTCGCGCCTCGCCGCGATCCATCCGCGATCTGTCGATGGACAAATAATGCCGGCCACTCACTCGAGTGCCCTCTGCGGAGCGGACACTCAGGCGATTTGGAAATCCGTGCGCCGCCGAATAGCAACGAACACGACCAAAACAATGGCGCACAATCGGTTCTGCCATAAAAATACCTCGGAACCAATTCCATGCCCCCACATGGTCAGCTGCGGGGCAATCGAACGGATCTGATTTCTGAGCCAAATCTATGCCCGAGTCAATTCCAATAACCATTTCTCTACGCTCTTGGAACCGCGACAACTTTGTTGCAAGGCGGTGGGATTTTCGTCGAAACCGAATGTTGAGCCCGATAAACAAAAATCTTACATGAAGTCTTCTGACCTCTCTCTGATATTCCTGTACGGCGATGCCATTAATTGCTGTTCACGCGACGATGGTGAAGATTCCTCTGGTCTGAACAGAAGGAATTTAATGGTCGTGCATACTGGGAGGCTTGGAAGTGTCAACTTTGTGGAAGCCAACACCGTATCGCCTGCAGGAGCTCGCGACGCCCCGCTCGGTCTCCGTAAGCTGGGCAGCCACTCGGTGCCATGGGGCCGAATTTATGGCCATGCGAACAATTATTTCAGCAAAAATAATGTTTATTAGCCGCAAAATACGGCGTGATTTTAAATGAAACTCAACCCGCATGGTCGCACACCGCACACAAGTGCGAAAACTTAGTAAACAGAGCTTCATGCTTACGATAGAAATTCTCGTCGTTCCAACTTCTTCCAGCTGGTGTAGGCTCGCAGGCCGTGCCCGGTGTGTTGCCAGCGACTGCAGCGCTCTAGTGATAATTGTGCATTTTGTCGTTCCGTGCGTCGGCATCTCGGCTGTCGCGTTCTCCTTCTCCTCCCTCCCCCATGTGCATGGCCGACGGTCCACCGACGTTAACAAATTATTTAGCATTTGGTCAAAACGAACGAATGAATGTCTCTCGGCGTCCATCTGTCAGTCCGTCCGTCCGCGTGTGTTTCTACTGTTGGCAAGCCACAGGGAGGTTGTCAATGAAGCTGGTCCTCTCTTTCTATCCACGGCCCGTCCGTCCGTCGCCATTGCTTGTTCGCATAGTGGGTAGAACTTGGCACTTTATTCATATAAATACCAAACATTAATCCGTGTGCGATCATGTAGAATAATTGAGTTTTATCGAAATTAAATGGAAACAAAGTGATTTTGTCAAACGAAAACGGTTCAAACTTGAGACTCCTATTGAGAGTTGTAAATGTATGTTGTGGGATGTAAAAATATAAATAATCCTGCTTTCGGACCACTGTGCGATGTTGCCAATGTTGCTGCGAACACATGGCGCCGAGGTCCGACCACAGCTGGCAGGAACAAAGTGCCAATTGCTCGCAGTGGTTACGATTACGCCTCCCCGGTTGACGGTTGGCACCCTCCCCGCGCCGACTGAGGCCCCGGGCGCAGACCATTCCATTTTCCCGATACTCCGATATTTTTTTAGCATTCCTCTGTGGCCCGCTCTCTAATGTCTCTATTTCGGTCTGTCTCTTGCAGGACCGGGCGCGCAACACGTCGGAGCGCCTGTCGTCGACGACCACGCTCACCGTGAACATCGCCGACTCGGACGACCTGGACCCGTCGTTCATCTACCGCGGCTGCGTCCTGCTGGACGGCGCCTGCATCAACCCCGAGTACACGGCCAGCGTGCCGGCCGGGTCGCTGCAGGGCGTGCTGACGGTGGCGCCCGAGCGCATCCAGGCCGTCGACCTGGACACGATCAGCTCCCCCATCCGGTACTCGTTCGCCAGCGGGATGCCCGGCAACTACGCCGACTACTTCGAGATCGACGAGCAGACGGGCGTCCTCAAGCAGATCAAGGCGGTCGACACCTCGACGGCCAAGCGCTACGACCTGGTCGTGCGGGCCGAGGAGGTCTCGCAGGCGCGCCGCTTCACCACGGCCAAGCTGGCCATCGCCGTGAAGCCGGTGGACGCGAACCCGCCCGAGATCTCGGCCAGCGACGTCGAGGGCTTCGTCGACGAGAACTCGCCGGTGGGCACCCGGGTGCTCGACGCCAACGGGCGGCCCATCTCGTTCAAGACCACCGACGCGGACCTCGGCGAGGACGACCCCAAGCCCGACTACATCTACGAGCTGACGACGCCCTCCTTCGACGTGACGCCCGACGGCATCCTCGTGGTGAACGAGGAGGGCCTCGACCGCGACCCGCCCTCGCCCGGCCGCTTCAAGTTCCAGGTGGTGGCGCGCGAGCCGCGCACCAACGCCGCCAGCGCCCCGCTCAGCCTGATGGTGGTGCTGCGCGACGTCAACGACAACGCGCCCAAGCTGGCGATGGTGCCGCCGGTCGCGATCACCGCCGGCGACGGGCAGCGCCCGGTGGCCCAGGTAAGCGCCACCGACAACGACGAGGGCGCCAACGCCGTGGTCGCCTACTCGATCTACCACGTGTCCAACAACGGCCAGCAGAAGTTCGCCATCGATGAGCGCACTGGAGCGATCGAGACGCGCGGCCGCCTGATCGCCGGCGAGCAGTACTCGATCACCGTCCAGGCGACCGACGCCGGCGGACTCTCCTCGCAGGCGATCGTCGAGGTGTCGGTGACGCCGGGGCCGAACACGAAGCCGCCGCGCTTCGTGAAGCCCGTGTACGAGGTGCAGGTGAGCGAGGGCGCCGAGATCAATTCGACGGTGACGGTGGTGCGCGCCGAGGACCCCGAGAACGACCCCGTGCTCTACTCGATCGTCTCGGGCAACGACCTGCGCCAGTTCGCCGTGGGCCAGGAGAGCGGCGTGATCGTGGTCATCCGGAAGCTGGACCGCGAGTCGCTCACCCGCTACCAGCTGACGGTGCGGGCCGAGGACAACGGCGGGCTCTCGAGCAGCGCCACGGTGAACATCAAGGTGACCGACATCAACGACAAGAACCCCGAGTTCGACGAGTCGACGCTGCCGTACGTCTTCCAGGTGGACGAGGGCCGGGCGGACGCGTTCGTGGGCATCGTCCACGCGACCGACGCCGACGAGGGCGTGAACGCGGCCATCACCTACTCGCTACCCGCCGACGTGCCCTTCGCCGTCGACGGCGAGACTGGCGAGATCCGCACCAGCGCCGCCCTGGACTTCGAGCGGCAGAACGAGTACCGGTTCGTGGTGACCGCCAAGGACGGGGCGCCCGACGCCCGGCTCGGCACGGCCAGCGTGACGGTGATGGTGCGCGACCTGCAGGACGAGGTGCCGCGCTTCACCGACGCCCGCATCGACGTCCGCGTCCCGGAGAACGCTGCCGACCTGCTGGTGGCCACCGTCCAGGCGACCGACCCCGACACCGAGCCCCAGATCACGTACGTGCTGCGCAGCGGGCCCGGCGACCTCTTCCGGGTGGCGCCGCAGACCGGCGAGATCCGGACGACGCGCGGCCTGGACTACGAGAAGCAGCGCCAGCACGAGCTGGTCGTCGGCACCATGGAGAACGACGGCGACGGGCCCGGCGACACGGTGCGCGTGGTCGTCGAGGTCGAGGACCGGAACGACGTGCGGCCGGTGTTCGTGTCGGTGCCGGAGCCGGTGACGGTGAACGACGACCAGCCGATCGGGGCCCTGGTGGCCACGATGCCCGCCATCGACGCCGACGGCTCCGCGCCCGGCAACGTCGTCCGCTACGAGATGGTGGGCCGCGGCAAGGCGCTCAAGTACTTCCAGGTGGACCCGGATACGGGCGCCGTGCGGCTGCGCGACGAGCTGCGCAAGGAGGACGACACCGAGTACCAGGTGGACATCCGGGCCTACGATATGGGTGAGCCCCAGCTCAGCTCGGTGGCCACGCTGCCCGTCTACGTGCGCCACCTGCTGACCGACCCCAATGGCGGCGAGCGCGCCGTGGACAGCGGCCAGATGGACAGCGGGATGATCATGAGCCCGGAGAGCCTGGGCCTGGCCTTCAGCGACGACAGCTACACGACGGGCGTGCCCGAGACCACGCCCCTGAACGCCACCATCAAGCTGATTCAGATCATCAACGCGAAGAAGGCGGCGCGCCCGAATCCGGGCTACAAGTGCGAGCTCGTGGCCGGCAACGAACAGGGCGTGTTCGCGGTGACCCTCGAGGATCACGGCTGCGGCATCAGGCTGGTGCGGCAGCTCGACTACGAGAACAAGACGGCCTACTCGCTGGAGCTGCGGCTCGTCTCGCACAAGTACTTCATCAACCCGCAGAAGAGCTCGGCCACGGTGAAGGTGATCGTGCAGGACGAGAACGACAACGCGCCCGAGTTCGTGTTCAACCGGGCGCGCGGCAGCAAGGACTCGGCCCACTCCCGGGACACCTTCTACGTGGTGGTGGCGCCCGACGTCGACGCGGACACCCCGGTGCTGCAGGTGCGCGCCACCGACCGCGACTCGGGCCGCTTCGGAACCGTGCGCTACAAGATCTACGACGAGGAGAACAACAGCGTCTCCGACGAGAACCTGGTGAGTCCGACTTCACTTTTTTTTTCTTTCTTGACTTTTCCGAGCCCCTGGCTAATGCATGTGTCCCCTTCTCAGCCCACGAGCTACTTCACCATGGCCGAGGAGACGGGCGTCCTGCGCACGGCGAAGGCCTTCCGGCAGGAAGCATCCGCTTTCCCGATGCGCTTCTTCGTGGAGGCGCGCGACAACGACGGCCAGGAGATGGGCTCGCACCGGACGCGCGCCCGCATCGTGGTCAACCAGATCACGGACGCCAACCGCATGTCGCTGGCCTTCTCCGACTCCGGTCCGAACGAGATCCGCAGCCACTACGCCGCGCTCGAAGAGCTGCTCGAGGAGAAGACGAACGGCCTGGTTAGCGGCATAGAGCGCTTCAGCAACCGCAAGGTGCTGAACGCGAACGGCAGCGTCGTCGAGCTGCCCGCGGCCACCGACGTCTGGTTCTACCTGATCGACCCCAGGACGGAGCTGATCCTGCGCCGCAACGACACCGTCGTCCAGGAGCTGCTGCTGGAGCCGACGGCCCGCTCGGAGCTGAACTTCGCGGCGTCCGGCGTGGCCCACGCCACCGCCGAGGGCATCTACGCGCCCATCGAGATGAAGCAACAGGTGCATAAGGTAATTTCGCTCTCCCTGCCCCAGATGGAACCCTCTAACCCACTATGTGTTTGCGTCTTTTAGGTCAAGGCCGCCATCGCCATCGACGACGAGGTCTTCCCCTACACCCTGATCGCCATCTCGATCATCATCCTAATCCTGGGCACCGTCGGCATCATCTACATCTGCGTGTCCTGGTCCAAGTAAGTCGAGCTGCGACCGTCGACCCTCCCCGCGACTTTCACTGACCATTCACTCGATCTGTGCAGGTACAAGAACTTCAAGCAGCGGATGCGCCAGTACTCGGCGCCCAGCCCCACCCGCTACGACCCGGTGATCGTGAACTCGCAGGCGCCCAACTCCGGCGACGCCGTGGCCAACCTGAAGGAGTACGAGACCCAGGTGCTGGCCATGGCGGTGCCGCCGGACGGCGACGACGACCTGCAGCTGGACTTCAGCGCCAAGAACCACGCCTTCAGCCTGGACAACGTCAGCTACATCACGCACAAGGAGCAGAACGGTGGCGGCGGAGGGGGCGGCCTGATCGGCGGGTCGGGCGGCCAGGCGAGTCCCTCGCACTCGGAGGCCACCACGGCGACGATTGCGACGCTGCGCCGCAACAACAACAACATCAACAGCAACAACAACCTGAACAATCTCTCGGCAAACAACAACAGCAACAACAACCAGCAACAGCAACACCATCACCACCACCACCACGGCGGTCACTCGACGATGAACAACCGCAACCAGAACACATTCAGCCGAACCCTGGATATGAACGCGCGCAACAACAACAACGCGAACCCCCTCGCCGCCGGCACGCTGCCCGGCACCCTGACGCTGGGCCGCCTCAAGCACCAGAACACGAACCACTACCAGAACGGCGGCTACAAGCTGGACACCGTCAGCCGCAACAACCTGGCCAACCTGCAGCACAGCAACGCCTACAGCACGATGGGCCGCCGGGGCAACACCTTCGGCGGGCCGACGGGTCTGCACGGCCTGAACGGCAGCGTCGGGAACGGCCTCGGGGGTGGCGGAGGAGGCGCGGGCGGCGACGGCGCTGGCGAGTTGATGACCAACACCCTGGGCCGCAACAACCACCGCCCCTACGCCGACGTGCCCATCACGAACCCGCTGTTCCAGAGGTAAGTGCTGCGACCGAAACGATCGAGGACCAGATGCTGATGCATCTCTCTCTTCTTCGCTCCCTGCAGGTCCAACGGCGACCTGAGCCACATCAGCGCCACCAACGAGAACGTGTCCTTCGGCAAGCGGGACTACGGCCAGATGGGCTTCTCGTACCTCAACGACCTGGACCGCTCCGAGGTGGAGACGACCACCGAGCTGTAGGGCGTCCACACATGGGACGTGCCTGTCGAACTAACTAAATATGCCAAACTTGATGAGGAGAACGATGAGGAGGAGGAACACTTTGCGCTGCCAATTGGTCGGGACGTCAGCGGGCGTCGCTTGAACATAGCTTGTTGCCATTAGTTAAGCTGCTTCTAGGTTAGGTTACCGGTGATTCACCGAGATAGGGATGGGCGAGTGTAAATAGGAAGAGTCCTAGTGCTGGACCTGGGGTGGAGGACGAATGAATGTCTGCTTCGCAATGGAATTTTTCCGAAAACGTTGAACGCAGAAACAACATCTGCTCAGTCATTAGTTTTACGAACAATCGCAGAAATAATTATCACAGGGAAATCCTCTGAAATCCGCTATACATGTATGTATGTACAAGACTAGGTAATTCAGATTATTGGGGTCTAAGTAAGTAGAGAAGGCTTCCACGGTGTTGCAGCAACTCGTGTGCATTTGTAAATGTGAAATAAGATCTTTGATGAATAGCTTAAGTAGTTAGGAATTAGTTCTTAGTGTAGTTCTGTTTAAGTCAAGCATAGAAATCGTAGATAGGAAATAAAGTAACTATTTTAGTGGAAGTGCGACCACTTCGCGGGGCGTGTCCATTAGCAGCCCAACGAGAGGCGTCGAATTTAGTTAAGCCGCAAAGGAAACGAATTAGATATAGGCCGTCAACGAACTTGTAAAATAATCACTAGTTATATTCTAGTTAAATAAATTATAAACAAAAATAAATAAATTAGTTGAAAAAAACGTTATCTTTTATTTAGTCGTTCCCAAAGGTTTACAAAGTTCAAAATCCAGTACTTAAATTAATCCTAAAATTTAATTTTTAAATAAGACTCGAGCAGCTGAAGATTCTATTAATTTAAAAAATAAAATGTTATTACAATTGACTTTTTTTAAAAATGGCAATTACAAAAATATATTTTTTGTTTTTTTAATTTTTCGAAACTGCATTTTGAACCCGAAAAGTCTCCCTTGCACCAGGCGATCAGGACTGTTGAGTTCGCAGCAAGCGACGGTTGTGGTGCCAAAAATTCAGTATTTTCACCATTAATTGCAGCGGGTGCTTGTCCCCGCTAAGTCCACATTTTCCTCCAACTCACCTCGAAGTCGACCTTTCACCACCTCACCTCTCACAGATGTTTGCGAAAGCTCTATTTGTCAGACTCTGTACATGAAATATGTTGTCCCGTCATCTGACAACGAATCTCTATAACTTTTGACGGCGTGCGATTCGGTGTTTGAGAATCTTTATCATTGTGTCGTGGGCACTTCAATTTGTTTGAGGCGACGAAACAGTGAAGAAGAACGAAAAAAAAAAAACGAAAACATCACAACCGGTAAAGTAAGTAAAAATATTGGCGTTGAACGAATGTTTATGAGCTCCTTCTGACTATCGGTGGAACTAATAAACCAGACCTTTGAGACGAAAAAAGTTCTGAATTCTCATAATAAATTTCGTCCTTACTCCTCCCCGCAGCTCAGCTGAAAGAATGGCGAAATTGGACGAGAAAATCGGCTTCATCGGGGGCGGAAATATGGCCTTCGCCATAGGATCGGGTCTCATAACGAGAGGTATTGTAAAGGCCGGTCAAGTGCTGGTCTCCGGACCCAATTTGGAGAATCTGACGCGCTGGCGTGAATTGGACGTCGCCGTAACTGAGGACAACTACGAAGTGCTGGACAAAATGGACATCATTTTCATCTGTGTAAAGCCGCACATTCTCTCGCCTTGCGCCGCGCAGCTTCAACTCACACACGTACCCACGTCGAAGGACAAGGACAAATTGTTCGTGTCCGTGCTGGCGGGAGTTAGTCTTAAGTCCTTGGAGGAGGTAGATAGTCATGATATGCCTATGCTGTTTATATACATTATCTTATACCCTTGCTGCAGAGCTTCTCGTTCATCAATAACTTAAAGATGATTCGAACCATGCCGAACACCCCCATGCAAGTGGGTGAAGGCTGTACCGTGTACACCGCCGGATCATATGTTAAGCAACAGGACTTAGAGAAGGTACATTTAATGCTCAACTCGCTGGGTATCGCGCAGCAGGTGCCAGAGTACATGATTGACGCGGTCGCTGGAGTTGCCGGTTGTGGTCCAGCATACATTTATACAATCATAGAGGCTATGGCAGACGGTGGCGTCAAACAGGGAATTCCACGGGCTGTGGCTTTGCAGTTCGCAGCCCAAACTGTCCTTGGAGCTGCCAAGACCGTCCTGCTAACTGGGAAGCACCCAGCAATATTAAGAGACGAGGTAAAATTAATTACATAAGTAACGTTAAGTGAATATAAAAATATTATTTAAAGGTTTGTTCGGCCGGAGGCGCAACAATCGCTGGAGTTCACGAGCTAGAAAAAGGCAACATGAGGTAGATCTCTCTTTCAGCAATCTCTTTATTTCTAAACACATGTTCTTCTTTCAGAGCCACACTTATGAACGCCGTGGAGAAGGCTACTCAGCGTTCGGCCGAATTGGGCAAAAAGTAGAAGTCATTTTAATGTTGACTTCAGACTTAAGAGAGATATAGAATGTCTTAAAATAAATCTAAAATTTAATTCCAACTTAATTTTACATGTTTTCTTAAGCTATATCATACGAACTACTCGCGATCCTTCTTGCTCACATATTCGACACACTTGGAGGGATCGGTGGGGAAGTATTCCTGGCACTTCGTCATTAATCGCTTTAAGCCCTGGATATATTTGCGCTGTGTTTCGTCGTTCATCACGTGCGCCACGTTCTTAGAGAAGATCTTTTCACGGCCTGTACGCGCGTGAATACCCACCATGGTTACACCAATGGGCCAAGGGGCGTTGCCAATTGCCATCTCTAGGTAAGCATCACTCGCCGAGATGTAGTTGCGGTTTAGTAAATGTTTGCAAATGTCACGCAAACTGTCAAGAATATCTTCGGGAAGCGTGTGGTGCTTCAATTTACGGAACAGTGGCTTTACATATTCCTTCGTCTGGGTGTATATAACACGGGCCATCTTCACCTTAGTGGAAACCTTTTCTTGCTTCGAATAGGATGCTATTTGATCGTTCCAGAGCTTCAGCAGGAATGTGAGCAATGTGATAATAACATCCATATCGTAGTCTTTATTACTGCGGCCCATCTTCTGTGCCATCACTTGTATGGATTCCCAAGACACCGTTTCGTCCAACTCGGCGAAATCAGACTTTTTCTCTTCTTTAGCTGCGGGATTGCTGGCGAACATCTCCTGTAGATAAGCCTGATCCACCTGTTCCATGGCTTCCTGAAAGTCATTACGGAAACCTCGATTGGATTCCGGTTGGGAAATCTCACACTGGCGCAAGCGGTGGAAAGCTTCGGTTTCTGTTTCTCCAAACAGAAGAACGGGTTCACCGCGCTCGCGGAGACGTCGAATAACTTCTGTGCGAGGTAATATATTCAGCCCATCGCCGACGTAGTCATCTATCGAATACCAAGAGTTAATATGTATCATACAAAACGGACCTATGGACTTACAGCCTCCATCTATTGTTGGGTCCTTGGCCTTCTGGCTCTCATTCGTCTTGTAGCCCACCTTCTGCAGAATTTCCTCTGTATTCTTCGCGATCAGCTCGCCGCGTTTGAAATATTTCTTTTTGTCATCCACAAGGTTTTTTTCCTCTAGCAACTTTCTCTTTCTGGCTATTTCCGCCTTTATTATATCCATTTCTTTTATACAAATCTGCGCGTTGTGAAAATATTATTATTTTTCAATACAAAGCGCTTGACAGCGATTGTCGTGAATTGTATTTGTGTGGTGAATCGTAAAATATCAGCTGTGTGTCTGGGTTTACATACATAAATAGTATAATTTCAACACACAATTTCATTCTCACCACAGCACATCCAGAATATGACACTCGAACTGTCACAACAAATTCTGCAAATCGTCTGAAATTGAAAAGTAGAAATATTTCTAGAATAATCAAAGTTAACAATTTCAGAAATTTCTAAATCTTCACCAACAGGCAGTTACTTCAGATCTGATAGAAACTTTTCTCAAAATGCCTAAGAAGATGGGAATCAACTCGAAGGCCGTGGAGGCACGTGAACGCAAACAGGCGACAAAGATAGCATCTCAAGAGCGCGCTGCCAAGGAGGCAGAGGATCGCTTGTGGCAAGACAACGATAAGTCGCTAGCGAAGAAGCAGCAACGGAAAGAAGAGGAGGAGCGCAAACGTGCGGAGGCAGCTCGACGCAAGGCTGAAGCGAAGGCTCTGCTCGACCAGGAGATGTCGAGCATTAAGACACAGGGGAAGCAACCTCTTGCGAAAATCAATCGACAGCAAATCATCGAGGAGATGGAGAAAAAGCAGCGCGCCATCGATGCTATCAATGCGGCGAAGCAGCCGGTGGCCAAGGTCGTCGTAGCCGAGCCTGTGCTTGAGGAGAATCTGAACAGAGCGATGGCCGACACGATGGTGGCGACCAACGTGGACCAGGCTCTCGCTGTGCTCAGGTGGGTAGCTGATATCAACTTGCATTTCCAAGGTATTTATATCTCTCTTCGCTTGTAGTGTCAAGGACGACGAAGAGGACAAGCATCCGGAGAAACGTATGCGAGCTGCATACAAGGCGTTCGAAGCTGCCAACCTACCCCGCATCAAGGCCGAAAACCCCTCGTTGCGCTTATCGCAGTGGAAACAGATTCTGATGAAGGAGTGGAACAAGTCCCCAGAAAATCCCTTCAATCAAGTGCGCTGAAACGAATATCGAAATACGTCGACGGGCCTGTGTTTAATATTGAATTTATCTCGAACCTAATGATTACTATGTAAATTTAATATATATATTTATAAAAATGAACTGCAGCTAGTAGGTTCACCCCAACTATCGTTAGGATTTTTCGAGCACAAATCTGATGATTGTGCGAATTTAATATTATTTTTATGATGATTTATAATTGAATTGAGTTAATGTTTGTTACAAAGTCTCCTCCTAGGGACATTAAACTTTTTAGTTTCATACCTTACGTGTTTAATAGATGATTACTTTTGCTTTCAATCGAAATAAACAACCGAAAATACCAACAATATGTTTAGTTTGTCGGTCGCGAGTAAATGGTCATCTCTCCCCATTCCTCCAACCGGCGAGATCGGCCATCTCGGAATCATTAAAATACGCTCACAGACCGCATCCATTGACAGAGAAGATCTTCTATTATATAAGTCCGCAGACTGCTTCCGGGGGGGCCAAGTCTTGGAGCAGACAAATTAGTCGCTATGTTGGCGCGAGCAGAAGGCAAGTAAGTCAATAAATTCCAATATCTACTCGCGGCTCATCATCTGCCGCTGTATCTGATTCTTTTCCCATTCGTTACAACATAATGCCACGCATGTGTGCGAGTGTTTCGGTGAACACCCAGTACACGAGCGTGCGCCGCCCGCATTACATTTTCGCGCTTTGAGTAGTTCCCGTTTGTGTTCAAATTAAAGCTTTTTAAACGACAGTGAAAGCGGAGGCTTTGTGGGTCTCGGAAGCTGTGGCCCATCCTCTACCGCGGTCTGCGCAACGAAAACCCACAAAATAATTTAAGTTTAATTAACTAAAAAAGCCACAACTACACAGCCACCACCACCAACATCAGCATCATGAACTCCAACAGCACTACCAGCAGCAGCTTCAATTGGCAGCAGGTTGGCCGATTATGTTACTACAAACAAGTGCACATGTCTCTTTGCTGTCGTGGTGTTAGTGAGCTCGTGTGCGATTCTGTTGCCGTCTAATGATGTTGTCAATAAAGCGATGCTGTACAAGGAGAGATTGCCGTGGTATCGCCGGCAACGACGACTCAGCATCGATGATGATGACGACGACGGCGACAGCAATGGGTGGCGGCAACAGTGGGAGTTGCCACACTTTGGGCCGCCGAAGTGTGGGACGTCGAGGTAAGCGCTGTTGTTGATATTGTCACCAATAATTGAATGTTTTCGTTTGTCCGCCTGGGGTTTTTCCCCCGACCTTCGCAGATTGCCAGCGAGTCCTATTTCTGTTGTTGCTGTTGCGCAATGCGGTCTAACGATATTGCTGCCATTATTGCTATTGTTGACATTGTTGGTGATTGCGACTATTAATTGCTGTTGCATAACCGTGCCACGAACGTTCAAGTTAATTGATTGTTTTCAAGTTAAGCCATTTCTTTATTACCAAGTCGGTCCATCAGGCCCAGGACTGGTCTTCGCGCCACAGGGTTGGACTTAAAATGGTCCGACGAATCAAGTCTAGATACAGCAAAGTATTCCAGTAACTCGTTCTGAACCCCCCAAAGCGCGCATTTAGAGCATCGCACCTAACTGTTTAGGCCAAGTTGGGGACTCCCGGAGCCACTACAATAATTTCGCTGGCGGCAGCTCTCCATTGAAAGAAACGCCCCACTGCGTCGACCTGTGAATGGAGCACTTGCCGCCTCCAATTAAAGCCCCCATGACTCCGGCCATGGGGGCCAGTGATGCCGACGGTTTCCCCCTGGCCAACGTGTCGAGGCCAACGATGCCCATCGCCTGCCTACAGGTGTCTGGAAGTTCGGGTCTGGGGTCTTTTAATTTATGGATTTCTGCTCCGAGCTGGAACGTTCTTTGAAAACCAATTGGCAATTGAGTCAGAACTTGAGACACAACGAAAAACTCGAGACGTGATGTCGTCACTCAACTCAACTCAGCCGGAACAGATGGCCGAAGCCCTGAGAAAATCCATCAGCGAACGAACGGCGAATGCTCGACTCCAACTTTCTTCGCCAGCGCCAGCCGAGCTCGTGAACATGGCTCTAACAGAGCCGGCGCTCTCGCGGGCCGAACGAACGAAGCCAGCCGCCGGCTCTGGCAAAGAGAGCCGGCCCAGAGCGATCGTCATGCTCAATGCAATGCAACGCGCTGAACTTCGGTGAATGTCTTGCTCAACGCTTGAGCCTCGCCGGCGGCTCTGTTACCTTGGCCACGGCCGCGATTGCGCGCTCTCCACCGGCCGGCCGTCTGCGGTGTCTGTAGTGGTGGCCGCGGCCCAAAGCACAGCGATTGAGCCGAGCTGGGCAGAGCGGCAGGCGCAGAATTTCAGAGCCGTGACAAGCCAAGCCGAGCCGAGCCGAGGCAGAGCGAGCCGCGGCAACGTTAAAATCGTGCTTTCTTTTTAATAGAAATTTCTTTCGCCACCTTTCAAGTTTCATTCAGTGAGTTGCCTTTCGACGGAGCGGTCGATTGTCGCGCGCAGTGCAGGGACCTGCTTCAGTTCAGTTTTCCACGATCACTTCTGCCAAGGAAAACCAATTGAATTCGCATTTGCATTGGCTTTGGCCAACAAACCAACAAGAATAGCAACAACAACCCCCTCGAACGGTTGTTGGGACGGTATCTCGAACGGTGCGACGCGTTTCTCCGGTTGCCGATCCAGAGCGAACTCAAAGCAGTCGAACAGTGACAAGTTTCAATCCACCGCAGGAATCAATCGGTGCAACGAAAAACGAAACCACTCCGAGTCGAGTTCTCCGTGGCGTGCCGTGGAAAATGTGATTTGTGAGTTCTTGGCGTCCAGTCGAAGCCAACGAATCTGCGCAGGATCCGTCCACCTCCCGTCACTCTCTCTCCCTCCCACTTTCGGCCCCCCCCTCGCACTTGGATAAGTCAGCTGGTGCACTCGGTGGTCGGCGATTTCATCACATCTCGAAAGACAGGTGAGTCGTGGCGGGCTAATTAGGGCCACCAGGGCTCGGTCACCGGGCCACGGGAACCTTCTCCCCGAGCTCCCTCGCGACCCTTCCTTCAGTGGTCGCCGTTGCTTGCCGGGGGCCCTCGCGGTCGCGTCAAGATCTGTAACACGACCAAGTTTCGTTCCTGAGTCTTTTGTTTTTATTCTCCTTCGCTCGACTTCAAAGGCGGGCCCTGCCCGACTTCTTCTTCGGTCTTCGGTCTGTTGCCTCATTTCTCCACCGGCCCTCGTCGTTGCTCCGACTAAGCAAATACGTTCCCTCCCCTTCCACTGTCGCCTTGCCGACGTCGTCACCGCGGGTCTTCGGCGGCTGACCCAAAATCCGCCGCCGCTTCCCGTTTCCCACTCCTCCTCCTGCTCTCCGAGCGCCCGTGCGAAAGATGGACTAATTGGCCCACACTTAATAATCCGGGCTAACTGTTGCCTGTGCGCTCCACAAAAACACCGCCCGCTCCAGCACATTTGCATCGTGTGCTCGCGTCTGCCGTGAGTCTAACAGTGGTCTGCCTGCGGCTGGCGATGGGGGCGGGCGGCGGTTGGCGGTTGGCGGAGACTCGCACCATCGATTGCCGAAGCGTGCACTCGGGGCTTCTGTAATCTTCGCGTTCCTCGCGTAAGCGAGAGACCGTCGGCAGCGATCACTGCTTGCGATTGCATAAAGCTAATTAAAATATTTCGAGCGATCTTCGAATTCACTTCCTCTAGATCAGGTAGCAGAAGGCAGCCAGCGGTGATTCACAGTGAAACTTTTCCTCCCGACTGTCTCTAGTTCAGTTCCAGCCCAATTTTCGATCAAGCGCCTTCGACTTCTGGAAGTCGAGGAGAAAATCCAACGGAAGCTCTTCCGCCAAGAGCCTGCATGAAAACGAGAGTTTCATTTGATGCGGGCGAAAGACACAGATAATCGTCCCACGTCGATCACTTGTTTACGTTTTGGCCCCTCGAACTTCTCGGCCAGGAATTCGGGTCGCATGGCCAAAAATGAACGCACGTGATCGACGGAGACCCGAATTCGAGCCCGAGTCTGCGAAGAACCGAAGAACACGGCACACGTCACACCGACGACCGACAATCGGCGATTAAAATTAATTGGTAATGGAACCTCGAAACCCCGATTTCATTATCCATATTCGATAATTGAAGCTCTTGGAATTTCTTTCCACTGCCAGCGACATAAGTCCAAGCGAGGGATTGTGTGTGTGTTTGCCCATGCCGTGTGCTCGTTCATAATTATATGGATATTTAGCCGACGAGCGGAAGACCAAGAACCGAGGCGTCCGAACACGGCCACCGGCAGAGACATGACCACGCGGGCGGACCTACAGACCGACAGACAGACAGAACAGTGAACGGACAGTCTGATGGAGCGATGGAAAGATGGACAGACAGACAGTCGGATGGACGGACAACGAGCGCTTATGAAAATTGGAGAAATTTCCGACGCGCTGAATTCAAATTCAAATAAACGTCAACGTATTCGGCTGCTGCTTCTTCTTTCGCTGCTGCTGCTGCTACTGCTTTCAGTTGTTTTTGCTGTTGTTTTGATTGTTGTTTTGTTGCTGTATATTTTTTATAAATAAAACTCGCTCACTCTTCATGTCAATAAAAAAATACATTAAATTATGAAAATAAAGCAGAACGAGCAGAAGAAGTGGAAGTAAACAACAGCAACAACAAAGCGCACAACAACAACAACAACACAAATAACAATAATAATAGCAGCAGTAACTACAACGACATCAGCAACATCTGCACAACAATATAAATAACAACAACAACAACAACGGCGACAACAACAAGTTCAACAGCAACTACAACGGCAACTACTAACGGCAACAACAATCGAATAAAAAAGGAAAGTGCTGAAAGATGATTTTACTGTCATACATCAGTATAAATATTTCTTGTTATTGCTGCTGGAATAGTTGGTGTTGCTGTTGTTGTTGTCGCCGTTGCTTCTGTGGTAGCATTTGAAAAATGGCAATGACGAAGAAATCATTTTCCTCCAATTTAAAGCGGCACCGAAAAACCGCGACAACCCCAATATTGACGCTAGGGCAGCAACATTGTTGCAAGCAATTTGAATCTTCACCAGGATACGTTTGCAGGAATGCGAAGTTGACCCAATCAAAGTCAGCCCGAGTTCGTTCGAGCGCACCAGCGCAAGATTCAGGCAACAAACTTGCGGCTGCCCAAAGAGAGTCGCACGTCCATTTCACCCAGACGTCAGGCCCGCCGAGCCGATCGGAAATTCTACAATAAGCGGCCTGCACAAAATATGGACGCGGTACGGGACCGAGCGAGCGGAGACCAGCGGACTGTAAACCGAGGGGCCGGCGATTTCGAATGCAATATGGGTCAGCCGACGGACGGCGGCGGCGTCGGCGTCGGCAACGGGCGCGGAATAACTCGGAATTCTTTGGCGCAAATAATGACTTCTTTACCTGCTCCCAGATACTCAGCCAGACAGACAGAGAGACAGACAGACTTGTCCATAGATCCATTCATAGGCTTCGGTTCGAACGGAGCCAAAATTGAATCGAAACGAAAAGCCAATCAGCATGCGCTCGAAAGCCAAGCGACCATAAACAAAGCTATTCTATCCCTCGCCGCCGCCCGCCCCGTCCGCCACTCTCCCTTCCCCAATCCGACGGCGGCTCTGCTTATGGCGCGCTGGCAGACGTGCTTCAATTCTTAAGTGCATGGAAAACTCCGCTCCAGCTCGTCCCTCGAGACCCCCGAAATTCCCCACCGCCGCCATCGGTAATTGAAGAATCGAGGAAAATATACAGCTACTACACCAACAACAACAAAGACGTGGAGTACAATTGCCACAACAACAACAACCACACGGTGTAGGCTTGAACAGAGAACCGCAGTTTCCCAAAATCACTCGCTCGGAAAGACGGTTGCCGACCATCGGCCGGCCACATTCGCGGTCCGACGCTTCGCCTGCTCCTCGACGGCCGCTGACGAGGTGTTGCTATAGTCGCCGATACGAAGGAGTCACACTTGGCGACCAAACTTGGCTTTGGGGGAAATCAAGCCATCCACAGGGTGCAGGATGTGTCGCAGGGGGCTGGAGGTTCTGCTGTGGCTGGGGCCACGGGTAGAATCAAATGCTGCGCATGAGCACCGAATGACACACTTTCCTGGCGGCAACGTCATGGAGAGGTGGCGGCTGAAGTCGTGGAACGGTGGGCAGACACTGGGTAAGCGAATCCTGGAGGAATTCATCCGGAACCCCCTGCCATCCACTCGGACCCTGGACAGCCTATGGGCAAGTAGAAAGCGGCGGCCTAGGGACGATTACTCAGTCGGGGTACCTCGTGCGTGCCGAGTAACCGGGCATTAAAACTCGATTACTCTGCGCGCTCAAAGTCGGAAGAACAAGTTGTGTTTACCCAAGTCTTTTGTTTTCTCCAATTGCTGGCATTTAAATTCAAGCCAGGCAATTACCAAATTGAAGCAGAGACAAAACGGCAGCAATGAAACAACTGCAACAACAATGGACTAAGGGTGAAACCTTAAAATTGCCGGCTTTTACTTTCGTTCGCAAGAGACATAAAATCCGAAAATCACCGAAACCCGAAGGAAGAGCACGAAAATTGCCCATAAAAATTGTCATAATTGTCATTCGGGCTCCACGCGATGCCCTCGGGTGAACGACTCCGGTTCATACGACCTTTGGACGCCGCGATTGGCAACAATTTCAAATAATTGTGCTTCCAAAACCCAGAAGCAAGCGAGAAACCTGGTCAGAAATAGAGAAAACAACAGCCGAAGTACAAATGATTTTACACAACGTCGACATCGATGTCGCCTCCCCATCACGCCCCGGCCCGGAAAGGGATCCGAAACGATTAAAAATCAATTTTGTCGGCGGCGGAATTTCGCGCAGTCATCGTCGGGAGGCAGTGGGAAGATCGGAGATGAAACCGTCGACCATCCGATCCTCGGTGCACAGCGGCTGCCGTGAATTAGTCCGAGGCTCTGGGGAGCGACCAAAGTCGCCCCCGCCTCCAATCGATTCCCCAACTTGGACAAAGGTTTTCGAACCTCGCAACAAACAGCGGCGGCTAATGACGAGCTCCCCGCTCTGCCCCCGTCGTCGTTGCCTTCGTTTGCCTCTCATAAGCTTCTAACAAAAGCCATGGCGACGTCTGCCGTTGTCGTCTCCGCCGTCGCCATCGTTGTCGTCGTCGCTTCTACTTTCACTTTTGCCGGTCACATTTTTTCGCCGTCGCTTCTCGCTCTGTGGCGGTTGCTCTGTTGTTGTTGTGATCGAGTCGTTGGTGTGGTTGTTGTGATTTTCGTATTTGGTCATTGTTGTTGGTCGTACAAGAATTATTTACAGCTTTACAAATTTGTGCTTTGGCCCCAGCGACAGCCGACGGTGAGGAGAGCAGACGAGTATGATAATGGGCAGGGCAGGGCAGCGGAGGAAGGGACGGGATCGACTGGGGCAGGAACGAAAACAAGAATCGAAACTTGTCTGAACTTCTCGGGCTCACATTTGACGCCTACATTGCGTGCGTTTCGTGTGCGCCGTCTTGACTTTCGTAACAAGACCTCGTAGGAGCGAGAAAAAATCAAGACATCGGACGAAAGTCGAGTCGAGGCGAGAGTTCTTTCGAAAACAGCTCAGCAACAACAACATCAGCAGAAGCAGTAACAAATAATCCGAAGGTGAAAAAAGTTGACCCAATTACCAGACGGACGAACGGCAGACATTCCTGAAACACGAGGCATTGCGCACGGACAGACACGGAGGAGGAGGTGCGGCGCAGGACAGGCGGGCGAACAGACAGACGGACGGTTGGACGGTCGGACATCGGCACAAACGACCCAGTGAAGAATGTGCGGCCAACACCAACGAAAACCGATCAGCGGCGGCAACAACAGCATCACCTAATCGGCCACCAACACCAACAGCCACAGCCGACCGACAACACGAGGCGTCTCCAGACACATCGAGAGAGCAGAAGCCAGTCTGGGGGGACGACGGACAGCGGTCGGCGGTCGGAAGACGGACTTTCGGCGGACCAACGAAGGTGGTTGACATTGGAATGCGCGAGCCGGAGGTTTCGATTTTAACGGGAAAACACAAAATTTCCACCGCACGCTGGACCTCGTCGCACGCCATTCAGATGTCGTCGACGTCGTCGTCGTCGTTGCCGCCTGTCGCCCCTTTGCCGGGGCGTCGTCTTCGGGCCGACCGCCGTGTCTCGCCATTACTCATGCGAATTTGCATGGTTTCGAGGAAAAGTTTCACTTTTTTCGGATGCGCAATCGCCGAGGGATGGATCGGCCAAGTGGGCGCCGTCTGGCCATGAGTCACGGGTGAGGAAGGTTAACGATTGCCACAGACAGAGCGAGAAAGAGAAGGCAATGACGATGGCGATAGAGAGCGATGTGAGCGCGTTTCACTTGCCTTCGTTGGCACGAGATGATCTGGAGTCGGGCCCCAACGCACAGATTTGAGTCATGGTCTTCAATCACTGAGATCTTCAATTAAACCTGGGTCCCTCTGGGATCGCTCGATCGCTCGCTTGAGCTCGGACTGGGGATGGCTGGAAACCCCAAGTCGACGAGCCCGATCTCCAAGGTTCTGAAAGTCTGAAAGTTTTCCTCAGCTCGCCTCTTGATTCATATTTTGTTTTCGGTTTCGGAACTTTCTTCCGCGTTGTTGCGAGCGTAACCAAAAGCGAATTGTGTCAACGACCTTTTTCTTCGACTTATCGATTAGTTGTTGACGTCGTAGAGTAGTTGGGTTTGTTGTTGTTGTGGTTGCTCGCCCAACTCGGACGACTCGATTCGCCTCGACCGGCGGATTCTCTGCGGCTCGCCTACATTGTTTATCGTCTACATATGCAGGCTTCCTGTGCCAGTTGTTGTTGCTGCCGTCGATGGTGGCGGTGCTGCCGGTGCTGTTGTTGTTTGTGGCGTGTTTTCAAATTTAATTAGCGCCTCGCCGCTCGCCGCCCGCCGCTGGCCGTCCGCCTTTTACCGGTCCGGCCGACGAGAGCTCAATGCATATCAATGCTTTAACGACCCATTACCAGAGCCATCCCATTACCGATGCCGTTACCCGGGAAAGGCTTCCGAAAACGACACACTTCGGCGAGGCGGCCCCTCCCCCGCACCCTGGGAGAATCTGCGCACGAAGACAATTACAAAACGAAAGCTCGAAAGGGGCGACCCTCGTCCCCTTCCCCCACTCTGCCTCTCTCTCTCTTGACCCAAGCGTTTCTCCTGCCCATCCTTGCCAACTAGTGGCATTAAATGAGGAAGAGAAACCGACTGCAGAAAATTTAATTAGAAATCCTCATCAAGAGATTTCCAACGACTACGGCGACCACAATGGCCCAGCGCGGCAGCAGCAGCCAAAACAGAGCCATAAGAGGTCATAACCCGACGCATTCAAAATCCAACTCCGGCCGAAACTGGAATTGAAGCCAATTAAAGGCGGCGGGCAGAGAAACGACTGGCAAGAAACGTGGGCAAGGGCAGGAAGTGTGGGGAAGAGAAGAGGGGACGAGGGTGAAATTAAGGTGTGAACATGTAAGAGAAAACAATTTTGATTTGCGAGGATGGAGAAGACAAATAGCGCAGAGCTTTGCATGTGGTTTGCTTGGACACTCGCTGAATTTGATGACGCCCGACCAGGTGACGGTCGTTGGCATCGTCGCCAGACGGTCGTCCAATGGCCACGATAGAATTTCACTCTGGTCCAGGACATGTCATCGAACCACCACCAGCCGCAGCAACAGTCGCTGACGATGGCAGAAGACAAGCCGTCGAAGAAATTTTCAGGAAACTCGGCGCCGCTTTGCATGTCAATCGCATGCCCACAAACACTCGCAGTAATGAAGAAACGACCGCACTCGGCCGGCCTCACATGACGGCGACGGCGACCGTGACGGTGACGGCGACGGCGTCTTCGTCATCGTCGTCATCGAGTTGGCGTAGAAAACGAAAGACTTAAGACACAAACTAGGGAATCAGGTCACAATTTAGGAAACCCGTTTTCTCTCTCTCTCTCGTATTTTTCTCTTGCATATGTTAATGACAACCGCAAAGAGAGCAAGAAATGGCGCTACAACACATCGATAACGACAACAACAGCACGAACATCGACGACGACGACGAATCGAAGGAATGCGCGGATTGACATGTTTTTGTTTTCATTTTTGTCTTGTATCTGTTTCTGTTTTTCTCTCTTGGCTCAGTCGAATCTCGAAGAAAGATCAAACAAGAGCGACAACAACCACAAAAACAACAGCAACAACAATGACGGGCAGCCAGCGCGAAAACCAGCGAAATTTACTAAATACGCGGAACAGAACAGCAACAACGAAGATTCGTGTCGAAGACTTTGCTTTTGGTTTTCTGTTTCTCGTCTTTATGAAAATTCGAAAAATCGCAAAAATCTCACTCGTGACAAATTGCTGGAGATGCTGCCGATGCAAACGAAGCGATGAACGCGCGTTGTTGCTGCTGCCGCTGCTGTTGTTGCGCTGCTACTGTGTTGTCGTTCTTCCGCTCGTTATCGTCGCTGCTCTGAGTGGGGTTGGCTTTGGTTGCTTAATTCGTTGCTGTTTTTGCGTTGTCGGCAATGACGTTGTTGTTGCTGATCTTGTTATAATGGCCGTATATTTGCTTGTTACCGTTGTTGTTGTTGGAGGTTTCTTACAGCGCTGTCGACAAGGGTGTGCGTGTGTGTGTGCAGATTAGAAATTTCTTCGCTACTGGTATCGACGGCTTCCGATGATGGATGAGCGGCAATTATGGGTGTGTCGGAGCGACAACGACCACAGCCGCAAGTAGGGAAATTGCGGGATTTCAAGTCGACGGCAACGAGATCTATGCAGATGCGCGACAACAACAACAACAACACGGGCAGTAATTTCCAGAACTAGAACAGCACGAACTTTCTTTTCGTTCCTGGAAACCGATTTCGCAACTTAATCCGAATAAAGTTTTTCTCTTTCGCTCTTTGCAGACGCAGCCGCCACCAGCGTTGCTTCGCTGAGAAGGCACAAAATCAGGTGAGTCGCGAAAACCCTTTGAATGAATACTTGGCGGCGAAACGAAAGACTCCAGACACGAACGCGGGGCTCTATCGAGAGCCATCGGGAGGTTCTCGCGACTCTTGCTTTCAACCGGCGGCACGTCGAGGGCGAGGGCGAGGGCGTCGCGTGCTCTCGGCGGAGAAAGTGTTTTCCCGACATCTTGTGCAACTTCCGCGACGAAACCCAGCCTCTGACGCATTGTCCGCATCGCGTTCTGTGCGAACGACACCAGCAGCAACGGCAGCAACAACGAAACCTCAGTGAACTGAATAATTAATCAGTATGTTAATGGGTGAATGGCGTTGTCTGGCATCCGATTCGAGATCCGACTCCTTTGGCTCCCCGCCTTCGTCCATCGATCCGCGGCAATGTGAACACCTTCTATTCTTCTACCCATCTGGCGCTCGACTTCCGCCGACGTCTGCCACGCCAGCCATTGTCAGCTCGGGCTCTCATCGGGTCCGCTCTCCATGGCGTGGTCGAAAGTGAAAATGTTGTTGTAAATTCCGAACATCGCATGGCCACAGCTGAGTCGACAACTGAGGCGACAGCAACAACGGCAAGAGGAACATTTCGTGAAAAGCCCCAATCAGTCAATAAAACACATTTGTATTCAAATCGATAAAAGATCGTCGCACGATTGGTTCGAAAACGAAAGTCAATTTCGTGGCTCGTTCCGAAACAGAAGGAATGTGGGAAAATCGGAGCGTTTTTACGACAGTCCGGCCGACCGGGTTTTGGTTTAGGATCCGTTTCACTTTTGCTTTCGGCCGGTCGCAGAATCTGCATTTGAATGCGGCACGAGAAAAGCTCAAGCATCGACTGCGCACAACACAAGAACAAAAAGACGAGGACCAAAACAAATACAAAGACAAAGACACAGTCGGTGTTGACAAAAACCATCAGCAAACGAACAAAGAGCGCCGGGGACAAAAACCGATGCATCGACAATTGAAAAATTGCATTGAAAACGAATCGTGAGCAATTAAAAGAAGCCTCGTCAGCAGCACAGCAGAAGCAGCAGTTGCTGTGTGGCTGTCGATTTAACTGCTGGCAATGTTGATGATGTTGCCGGCGATCTTGATGCGGACTTGGATGATGGTGAGGATGGTGATGACGACGATGACGGCGCTGTCGAGGCCTTATAAAATGAAAGTTGCACTCCTACATTCCGAGCTCGAATTAGTTGTTGTTTCTGCCGATGTCCCTGTTGTTGTGCTGGTTGTTGGCCATTGTTGTTGTCGTCGCCGGGCAATGCAATCGCAATTCTGTCCAACAGCTCGGCTCAGCCTCGCATCTCGTCAGCTCAGACATCGGATCGGATCGAATCGAATCGACCTAGCTGAGTAAAATGCGTCTCGCGGCAATCCAGCAGCTGTAGATGTAAAAGCAACAATAACAATAACAATATCACCAACAATAACAATAATATTAACAACAATAACATTAACCACAATAATAACTGCAATCGAAATAACAAAAAGTTGTTTACAAGCAGCGACGCACTTTCATTGGAAATTCTGACGCACTCGGAAATAGCAACAAAGCTACAATAATCGCCACAACAACAACAACGACACACCAACAACCACCACTACCAACAATAGCAATTGCAGTATGAGCAACAACTGCAACTGCATCCAAACCAACAACAACAGCGGGGAAAAATCTTCCGAGTAAAATGCGCGAAATTAAAGGAGAAATAAAAACATCGCACGAAGGGTCCGAGGGACGACGACTCGCCGCGTTCTCACCCAGGTGCGATGGTGCCGCAGAATCGTCGTCGCTTGGTGATGTCGGTGTCGGTGTCGATGGATGGCCGCGAAGAAATCGCAATTCATCCACTGCTCTGGCCCCTTCCTTTCGCGATTCGTTCACTCGAGGTTGCGAATCCCGGTTGAAGTCTTGTCGACTGGCCACTGGTGCCGCAATCACTCAATCACTCGCATGCGCAATCGCCGACTTCCGCCGCAGCTGGGCCCATCGGTGCTGGATTATGACACGAAGGCACAAACGTCACCATCACCAGCAGCACCAGCCACGATCAACGAAAGTCGATCGGAGCCAGCGATTAGAGCGACGAGCGACTCGTGGCGCCTCTGCCCGGAGACGGCGGGAATCGCTCATGCCGAACACGTCGGCAGCATCGACAGCCGCAGTGGCCAAGGCGATTTCGGTTTCACTCGAGGTCCCGGGTCTTCGAGTGATTGGCAGGATCGGATAAAGCCGTGGAGACGCCGCATTCGTGGTGCGACGACGGACCCAGACCCGGCAGGTGGCCAGCGCAGATCCGGTGACCAGGAGGAGTTGGACGGATGCTCCGGAGATAAATGGTTAATCGATCGACGTCTGCGCATGCGCCCCATGTCATTTGCACGGCTCTGGCCGAGGATCCGACTCCGAGAGATCTGCGACTGCGCCGAGGCCTTGGCAGCGGTCGGCTCCGGCTTTTCCATCGCGTTTGACGCACGATCGCTTCGACAGATCTTTGAAAGTTCGGTGTGTCCGTTGGATCAGCCGTGCATTTTGATTTCGCTCGCGATGCACAATCGCGGATTGCATTCAACGACGGACAACGCGGCGATTTCTTTCGCATTTTAATTTTCATGCTCGAAAGCCTTGACCCTTGATTCACCCGATGATTTTCGAGCAAAGTCGTGAAATTTCTCTTCTTCCCGGACGGCTTCCCTCGAGACCCGCGCGTCGGCGCTGCGGATGACGGAATTATTTTGTCAACAGAGCCAGCCCCCGGCGACCACGACGGCGATGAAGGCGACGACGACTCTTAAGGAAACTGCAAGCGACTGCAAAGTGTTTGAAAATTACACGCACTCCATCAGCACGACCCGCACCCCCTGCCCTTCTGCTCCACCCCCTACCCGTGCTGTCGTTGGAGACGTGACTTCTTTGAACCGCCAACAACTTGGCTTAAAAGGCAGGGCCGCGGCCAAATGCGGCGAATTGCCGCCATTGTTGCACCAGGTTGCGGCAAGTGTCGCCGATGTTGTCGCGGTCGCCTCGCCAGCGCCTGCGTCGATGGGCTGTCGTTGTCGCTGCTCCTCGTCGCTGCTCCTTCGACGCTGAAAACACACGAACAGCCGATAGGCGACAACGCGGCGACGACCCGCAACGAGCGCCGATTCGCAGATTCGTGTCATGGTCTGCGGTCTCCCGGCGGCCGAAGGACGAGGCCGCGTTCCATGTAAATCGCCGTCGCTTCTGATGAGTCGCCCGCTGCGAAAACTGAGTCAGATCTTATCGTAATCGTTGTTGACAAATTAGAGCTGCCATTAGAGCAGCTCCGGCGACAAGGCAGCGACCAAAGCAGCAGCAACAACGACGTCGTCCAGCAATCACAACGTCGAACGGAGGCAGAGCTGCAACAATAAGTCTGATCGCCATATAGACCGCTGGACATGAGCCGGCGACCACCATAAGGCGCTCCACAAACACAGCATGATCGGCGCCGCAAATGGCGAAGCGATGCCAGAGTTGTTATCATTTTTGCTCGCTTCATTAGCGATGCCACCAACAGACCGACCGCGCCAGAGCTTGCACCAACAACAACAACAACTCTGTGACTTTGTGTTGCTGTATAAATATTGATATTGTCTGTCTGTCCGTCCGTCCGTCCGTCTGTTGTTGGAGGAAAATAAAAGTGTTGGGAGCGGGCCGGGGAGCAGGGCGCGAACCTTTGGAAATTAATTAAATTTCTTTTTACGACCGCAACAACAACAACACGACGACGAAGAAGAATGAGAGCCGCAATAACAACAGTGGCAATAAAGATCTATTAAGTCATTCGTCCGAGCCAGCGATGACTTCGTTAGACGCGGCGACGCGTCAGCGACATGTGTCAAACGCTTTCTTCACAGAGTCCACCAAACACCAGCCACCAGCCACCAACCACAGTCCCCTGCCCCTGTCGATGCCCCGACTGAGTGAATGAATCAATTAAAGCAGCCTCGAGACGCCGCGGAGAGAAGAGAAAACGCTCTCGAAAGAAATCGCGCCGCGGTTCGCGTCCCAAGTCTTTCGTTTCATTTCGTTTCGTTCGTTCGGTTTCGGCACTGGCCAGGTCAGTTGCGTAAGGCCGGGTTTTGCATAACGACGGCGGCCAAGCCGTTGACCCTTCCTTTCTAACAAGCACACTTTCTTCTCTCTTCCCGCTCCACAGGTGCAGCCGCTTTTGAGCCACCCCGCCAGCCGCCAGCCGCCAGCCGCCATGACTCGTCTCGGGCTGAGGCTGCTCGCCGCGGCCACATGCCTGCTGCTTGGGGCCACGGGCCGGCCCTCGCTCGCCCGGGCCGCCATCGCGTCGGCCGACCTGCCGCTGGAGGCCCGCAACGCCGACGGCGACGGTGACGACTTCGGCTCCCAGGAGGACGACCTGATCGCGACCAGCTACGTGCTGCCCAACCAGATTTTCAACGACGGCAAGCCCTACTACGCCAGCAAGGACCCCGTCTCGGGGCAGCTCGACTTCAATGCGAAGAAGCCGGCCGGCATCGAGACGGCCGCCAACGAGGTGGTCGACCCCAAGGAGAAGATCGTTCTGAGCAGCTCCTCGCCGAACATCCACGACTTCCTCAACCTGCCCGTGAAGTACTCGTCCTCGAAGTTCGTCTACCCGCTCGTCTCCAGCTCGTACGCGAACCTCAAGTACCAGGGCAACAACAAGAACTACATGACCAACAAGAAGCCCACCTCGGTGGCCGCCCCGGCGACGCCCGCCCCCGGCTACGCCCCCAACTACTACACGGTGCCCACCACGAAGCTGATGGCGGTGCCGCCCACCGCCGCCGGCTCGTTCACCACCAGCACCACCACCACCTCGAAGAAGCCCGCCACAGCCTCCACCTCGACGACAACCACGGCGACAACTACGACGACGACGACGCCTCCGCCCAGGACGACCTCAGCGCAGCCGGCGTCGTCGCCCAAGTACACGACGTCCACGCGGAGCCCGGCCCCGGCCTCCAGCACCACGCCGGCGCCTCGCACCACGACCACGCGCAAGAAGTTCGTGCCCACCAAGAAGTACAGCCCGAACACGCCCACGGCCGCTGGCACCGCCTCCACGCCCATGCGCTTCCCGACCGAGCGCCCCGCCACCGGCAGCACCAGCACCAGCGGCGCCCCTCGCCCGAGCACCTTCAGCACATCGACAACGACCACGACCACCCGCCACCCCACGCCGCAGTCGTCCTCGGCGGCGCCCACGAGGCCCGCCACCACCAGCTCCGCGCCGACCGCCAGCAGCAGCCGCCAGCCCATCGTCTTCACCGAGGACCCGAGCGCCCCGCCCACGCCGACGCCCTTCCCGGGAAGCACGCGCGTGCCCAACCTCGACCCGGCCGACGTCTACCAGACCCTCGGCCAGAAGAACACCCAGCAGCAGCAGCAGCAACGTCCACAGCAGCAGCAGCAGCAGCCGCCGATGACACTGGCCGACATCTTCAACAGCCTGGCCGAGGAGGAGTCGGCGCTGGCGTTCCAGAACCAGGGCGGCCAGGGCTTCGACGCCCAGGGCAACCTCATCCAGCCGATCGCGCCCTCGAAACCCTCGCCCTTCGCCAAGCAGCACGTCCGGCCCCAGACGTCGGCGCGCCCGGCGACCTTCGGCACGACGCCGCAGTCGCAGCCGCAGTCACCCCAATCGCCTCATTCGTCGCCGTCGGGCCAGGGAGTGGGGTCGGACCAGGTCGCGGTGATCTCGGGCAGCCAGGAGAACTACAGCAACGAGTACGTGTCGTACCAGGTGCAGCAGCCGAACATGATGCAGTACCGGCCGGCGCCGGGGGCCATCAACAACGTGGTCATCTCGCCGGGCCAGAACTCGGCCACCTTCGTGCTGGGCAGCCAGCAGCAGGTGGGTGCGAACGCCTTCGGCAGCATCGAGAAGGAGCCGCTCTTCGCGAAGGAGCCGCCCGTGCAGTACGGCACCGTGATCAACGAGGACATCGGGCCCCTGAAGCGTCCCGGCAGCGGCCCCGTCGCCGCCCAGCCCGGCCCCACGTCGAACTTCCACCAGAACGGAAACTTCGGCCACGCGCCAGCGGCTCCCGCGGGCTCGTTCGACGCGAGGCCCTCGCCCTCGTCCAGTTTCCAGGACGCCCCGCCGGCCCCGCCCTCGCCGTACCAGCAGCTGCCGCTCGTGGGCTCCAACCGCCGGCCTCAGCCCCAGTCGCAGCCTCAGGCCCAGCAGCCGCAGCACCCACACCCGCACCCCAGCTACGCCCAGACCCAGTCCCAGCAAGGCGCAGGCACTGCTGGTCCCTCTCACGACGAACCCCATCAGCACCAGCTCCAGCAGCAGCACCAGCTCCAGCAGCAGCACCCGCCCAGCATGAGCGTGTCCGGAGAGCAGCAGACGCAGGAGCTGCTGGTCTCGACCAACATCCGCTTCCCGGCCAACGACGAGCAGTCGGACGAGGTGCCCTCGAGTTCGGTAGCCGCGGGGCCGCCGGCGGGTCCGCAAGTGAACGGCCACGCCCAGCCGCTGAGTCTGCAACAGATCCAGAACTCGAACCCCGTCGTCTTCCCCAAGACGCAGGACGAGGCCCAGACGCCCCCAGCTGCGGCGGCGAACGAGATCCACAGCGCAGCCGACATCCAGATTCAGCAGCACGAGGTGCTGACCATGAACCAGCACAAGAACAAGTTGGTGAGTACCGCGCACTACCCTAAGCAAACTAAAGACTTCATTGAGAAGCGGAAAACACTTTTTGAACAAAGAGAAGGACTGACCGTTCCCGCCTCCCCTTCCAGAACTTCCCGCAGAGCCAGCAGCCCGAGTCGCACCTTCAGTTGTCGCACGTGCCGTCGCAGCACATGGAGCCGCCGCCGCGCTTCCCGCCCGCGCTGCCTGGCGCTCTCGCCGCCGACTCGCAGGAGCCGCACAAACGCCCCCTGCCCGGCCGCCCCCACCCGGGCCACCCACAGCAACAGCAGCAGCCGCCCGCCTTCCTCTACAACGAGTACACGCGTAAGCCGATCCCCGGCATCTCGCGGCCCAACCCCGACCGCCACCTGCCCAACATCCTGCCCCAGTTCCGGCCGAACGCCAAGATCTCCAGCGGCCACCCGCCGGCCTTCACCCAGGAGCCGGGCAACATCCGCATCGGACCCGGAGCCGGAGCCGGCGCCCAAGGATCCACTCTGAAGCACCCCTCGCCCCAGTTCGCCCACCGCCGTCAGCCCATGCCGCAGCAGCAGCAGCAGCCGCTCCAGGGCCAGCGCTACCCGATGAAGCGCATCTCGGAGTTCCCGGCGCCGCCGCCCCCGGCCGAGGCCTCCCGCCGCGTCTACCGCCTGCCCCCCTACGGCGGCCAGTACGTCGACCACCGCACCTACGCGCGCCGCCCCCTGCCACCGCCCCACGCCCCAGCGCCTGCCGACAGCTACGCCGTGGAGCGCCACGCCCCGGCCCTGCCGCAGATGGCGCCCGTGCCGCTGGAGAAGCTGGCGGCCTTCGAGGAGGAGGACCTCGTGATCAACGACCCGCCGCAGCCGGTGACGCCCAGCCCGAAGGACCGCAAGGCCGCCGTCGCTGCCGCCGCCGCCGCCGCTGCCACCGCCGAGGAGGAGGAGCGCCTGGAGCCGGTCGTCACGCTGCAGATGCTGCAGTCGCAGAAGAAGACGGAGCCGACGGAGGACGGCGGCTCCGGCGAGATCCGGGTGCCGGGGACCGAGGACGACGCCGACGGGCAGCTGGGCGCGCAGAGCGGCCTCTACGTGGTGTACCCGATGAGGAAGGGCTCGAAGGAGGCGCAGGAGGCGGCCGAGTCGAAGGACCCGCTGCCGGCGGTGGCCCACGTCGAGAGCGCGGCGCCGACCACGGGCAGCGAGTACCAGAACACGCCCTTCTCCGTGCTGCGCGACCAGCCGCAGGAGCCCATCCTCACGGTGAAGAGCAAGAAGCCCCAGTCGCTGCAGCAGCAGCAACAGCAGCACCACCAGCACCAGCAGCAGCAGGGCAAGAAGGCCGCCCAGGACAAGTTCCCGTACCCCATCGAGAAGCCGGACCCCTCGTTCTCGGAGATGAACGTGCACCACCGCGTGCCCGGCGTCCTGATCGCCCCGCGCATCGTCCACGGCGCCCACGGCCCCGGCGCCGGCACCGGCACCGGAACCGAGGCGCCCATCGCCATCGCCTACACCCCGACCGAGCCCAACCCCTTCCGCCGCCACGGCCCGCAGCCCTACGCCCTGGCCCAGGTCCAGAGCGCCCCGCCCAACAGCAACAGCAATAGCAACAGCAAGTACTCGAACGTGAACCTGGCCTCGGCGGTGATCAGCGAGATCCGGCCCGCGGACACCCAGACCGAGGAGGGCCTGAGCAACGACTTCGACCTGCGGGGCCAGAACTACGAGAAGGACTTCATGGCGCCCTTCTACCCGAGCGTCAGCCTGGGCGCGGCCGCCAAGTCGCTCTCGAACGGCTGGAACATCCTGCCCTCCACCTCCGCCTCGACCTCGACCTCGACGGACCCCAGCGTCTACGAGAAGAACAACATCAACCGCGCCGACGTCGCCGCCAGCGCCGAGGAGCCGGCGAGCGAGACGACCACGCCGAAGTCGTTCGAGCTCGACAGCTTCCAGCCGGAGCTGCAGGGCGGCTTCAAGCCCATCTACCCGCCGGGCTACAAGGTCGACGACGAGGAGGACGAGCCGGAGGAGGTCCACCTGCTGCAAGGAGCCAACATGCCCGTGGCCATGGCCAGCCGCATGGACCCGCCGACCGCCGGCACCGGCACCGGCTACAGCGCTGGAGTCGCGACCACGACCACGACCAGCAGCACGACCTCCACGCCGCGCCCCGCCAGCAGCAGCAGCAGCAGCTCGACCTCCACCACCCGGGCTCCCGCGCCGGCGCCCACGCAGCCGCCGACGACGACGACGCCGCGCCCTACGCTGAGGAAGAAGTCGGCGTTCGAGACGAGCCTCGAGGCGCTGCTCTTCGGCGACGACGAGGACTTCGAGCTGCCGGCCGGGGACGAGGCGCGCCAGGGGAGCCCCGTGAAGAAGGCCGTCAGCGGCCCGCGCAGCCACGTCCCCCGCAGCGGGCCGCGGAGTCTGCGGCTCAGATAAGGCGATCGAGGCGCGGTCGGCCGGCGCCCTTAGCTAGTTAGTCACTTCCATAGTCTAGGCTCTTAGAATTGTGTGCGCTGCGTTTTTTATACATGCACAGAAGGCCCAAAGCAACGCCTGAGAAAAACCCCCCGCAACCCCGACAACAACGCAATCAATCAAACAAGGAAATGTAGCGAGAAAACAACATTTCCACGGACACGACTTTTGCGAGTCTGATGTGAAAACGACTCGATTCCAGCGGACTTTTCACATTGGACTCCCGAATCGTCGTTTGTCGGCGTCCTTCGAACGCGAGATCCCAACCGTAGTTAAGATCATGCCCATCACGGACCCTAACGTAATCTAATCTAATTGTATTGTACTCTTATCTTATTTATCGAGTCGAATTTCAATCAGAACGCCCAATCGCAACATACACTAATACATATATGCATGTCTGAATTCCAAACTGTACTTTAATCGATTGTAATGTAGACCATCAAGTAACGCTAATTTATTCCATAACCTTTAAGTCGCAAGTTATTAATTTAATAAATAATTAAAACCAACCCCTTGCCTGCTTTCATTTCGCACCTACACAAACTCCCCACCAATATCTGGGATTTGTTCTTGCTCAAAGCCCAAGGCTTTGTCCTTTTAATCCTGTTATATACATTTGATTCTAACGTTTGCATTTATTTTGTGCAATACTAATATAAAGCAATAGAAAGTGAAAAAGAACTACATGAGATGTTCAGAAAATAAGACCCAAAGCGTAAATACGCGAAAAATACAAAAGTGCGAAAGAACTAATTTAGCCGGTTTTAGCGGCGAAATTTCATGATCGACTCTAATTTCTATGAAATCGTAAAAATGCATCTGCTCCTGCCTCAAGGTATGCCAAAAATATCTCTTTCAACGGGTCGATTTTCGAACATCGAGAGAAATCTCCAACACAATATTGCATACTTTTCGGAAGAATTCTATACATATAAACTTGGTAACGCATGGTCCTGATTGCCGTGAACAACAGTGCTGGGGTTTCACTGCAACATAGTTGGAGTCAGGTCAGGTCATGGGTTGGAAGATCGCCCGTCCACTTAAGCGTCACACATGTGTCATTGGACGACGGGGTTTTTTCAAATGAGCCAAGTGGATCCGATGGGTTTCGTGTTTTTATCACAGATCGAGGTCTTGTTTTCAATTCTTGCGCGGTAAAATCAAAGATTGTATTTCTGTCGTTGACCGATTTATCATAAAAGGATGCACTGTTTACACAATCCCACCGCAAGGACTAGAGATCAAGTGGTTTAAGTGGCTCTGTTTGTGCCATAGAAAGATAATGCGATGTTCGAAGATACTAGTGGGAGCAACTCGACTCGCCATGGCCTTCTGTAAACAAAGCATCGCAATGATGTGAATAGTTTTAATTATGACAAAGGAATAAGAAAAATAAACGTGAACATAACAAATTGCAACTTTGTTTGTTTTGTTAAATACCTCAAACAAATATATAAGAACATATGTGGAATGAAAAAAATTTGAAATATGAAAATAGTGAACTGAAAGTATGTAACAACTATTGTATAACAAGGTGAACCACGACTTTCGAACATTGAGTAGAATTCCACAAAAGTTCTGCATACTTTTCAGATGCAATCAGAGAAAAACATTCTTGTTTAGTTTGGTTTCATTTTGTATCTATAAATAGAACTTTATTTTTCAATATTCAATACGTCTTTTGCATTTAGAGTGTTTACGTTAAAATCCCTATGTTACAATTACATACACAAGTCGACTGTACAACGAGTTGTTCGGTCAAATCCATGGATGATGGATGGACATGATGATGGGTGTATAATAATGCAAATCAGTGCGAACTGAAGACTTTGGCAACGATGAGTCGAATGAGTGCGATTTAGAGAGACAGAGGTGATGAATTTATGCTAATTACTACAATGTACATGATTTATATTCTTCGTATAAGTTTCTGAGATTATGAGGTTCCTTGATGTGGATGTGGCAATGCGTCGATGATTGATTGTTTTGCGGTCTTGATTGAAACCAACTAAATTTGATTGAAGTATTTTCAAAGGTGATAAATTACAACGTTTATAAATTCACTGGACGACATGGAGATTTACCATTCTTTTAGTTGACAAATTTTTAATTGTTACAAAAGTTTATAAGTAATTTTTAAATTGTTTCCATACATGTTTTCTTAGTTTTACGAAAAACATCATTACGGTTTACACAGTTTACACAATTGACACTGAATTGGAAATTTCAACTTCGTACGGAACTTAACGCGAAATATTCGAGTTGGATACTATTTGAAATTTGTTTTAAATAATTTGCTAATGAAATGTAGATATAAGGCCATTAACAATTAAATATATATATTTCAATACATATGTATGCATTCGAATGAATGTAGCTCAAGTAAAACATCTGTGTCCAAATTTGTCATTTGGAAAGATCAGTTCAAGACATTCAATGTTCAGTCTCATTCTTGTCCTTCGGTGCGAAGGACAATCAACACGATATGCGCATTCAATACATTTTTATAACCATCCAAATATAAAAAATAAAATAATAATGGACAACGAAATAATAATAAATACCTTACTCTTTGAAACATCATTACCTGAGACCTGAAAAAAGAAATGAACAAACTTAAGAAAAATAAAAAGAAAAACGAAAAATAATGAAAACAAAAAATAGTTAAAGTAGAACGAAGGAAAGACCAAATAAAAAGATAAGAAGTTGAAATAAAAAACACAACAATTTATTTTATTGAAAATATTTGTAACTTTAATTCAAAAATCGATCGCCACAGGTGCTCGCGTCTGATGTGCTACAAACACCGGCACTCAAAGCAATCGAAATCATATTTAGATTTACTTATTTAACAGAACTTAAGGAAACTAAAGTAGCAAAAATAATATAAATACACAAAACACGAATTCAATATAAATGAAATAAATCTAGTTAATTGAATTCATTATTTCTACCTCGATTAAGAGTTCGCCCTTCTTTTTATACATAACTTTGTGTTTTCACATCTGCGATCTCAGACATGTCTTAGTCTTACAATCCCCGATATTTCGGAGATATTCATACTCTACTCGTATTTGTTTTAAAACTTATAGATACTTGTGTTTGTTTATAAATTTCACAATTATTGCATTTTCATCGAAGTAATCGGTTCTAGAGTTCACATGATTTGTCCCTCAATTTAAACTGTACACGAGTTTTTCCGCTACGTTTCTTCTTAGAAACTATGTTTACAAAGTTATAAAGTTGTTGTAAAATCTACTAAATACATTTATATGCCCGATTCAGGGCGTTTCTCTATATATTTGCATCTGCTTGCGCGTTCCTTGGCGCTTTTGTTTTATAATATTTTGTTTTTCAACAAGTTACTGGTTTTTTGGCTTCAAATACAAACTAAGCATAATTAAATATTTATAAAATAAAGATTTCTTTCAATAAATACATAGCTTTGCCATTGGGAGTATACAGGGTGGTTTCTTGGTTACTCAAAATAATTTCATTTGTCACTACGCGTAGTTCGAATTTTAAAAACAACTTTTACAATACCATAAAATACATTATTAATATAATAGGACTAGCAGAGAACGAAACGAAATCGTTTAATTTTGAACCGAGAATATGAAAACAAGTATTTGCGGAGTTCACTCGAACTCTTTCGGCTGTCCGAGCAGCAACAGGAGATGGTCAACTTCGGACAGATCAGATCAGATTTTTGGCATAAAATTGTTACACTCTCTTCGTTGATTTGGCTCGAAAACATTAATTGCAGGAAGTACAATTTATCAGTAATTTCAGTGTTTCTTTTTGAAATTCCCTTGGGAAGAACTCAATTCAATTCAGTTAAACATTATAGACTTTAGTACATGGTTAAATAACTTATTTATAGAATATTTTGGCTTATTTGCATTGCTTAAGGATTAAATATATAGTGATCTTGAATTCATGATCTTTACCAAATATAATACGCAACTTAAATACTCTTAATCCTATATTAGTATGCATCTTTTTACATTCGTTACACAATAAATTTAAATAAATAGATTTTTACAAATGAAAAGAAAGGGCCGAAGGTCGGGAGCATCAGGTTTCTTGGAAGCATTCCGTTAGTAGTAATGTTAATACTGTTCGCGCCAACTAATGTAGTTCATGGGGATTCGGAAGGAGTTTCATATGATGTTAATAATATGATGGGAGGAAAACAGACGGGTCGATGTGCAGAAGGTTTCATTGTTAGAATTTATTCGGATTACAATCATACAGACCAGTGAAAACTGCAGAGCAATTTCAAGTGGAGAACAAACAGGTGATGATACAAACTTCAACTAAGTTGGGTTGGGTATTGGTTGAGGAATTTAAATTTAAATCTAAATTAAACTACTCTTGAAATTAGTATAACAATCGCATATAGAACATTACACAGAACTCATTACTGTCTGAAGCTCGTTCAAGTATTTCTTGTTGTAGCTGTTGTTTTGGTTGATGGGGTGTTCGACTCGTGTTGGCCATTGCTTAATGGCGTTGTGCAGGCGATCGAAGAAGGACAGGTAGATGCCAACGACTGGGGTTGCAAGTGATGATGTTGCGATGGTAGTTGCTGTGGATGATGGTGATGATTGTGATAGTGTTGCTGCTGCTGATGTTGCTGCTTCAACTTGTCGAAAATCTGCAACTTCGATTTCACGGCACCCTCGCACACCATAAGTCGATGTTGCGTCGGCTTCTTGTCCAGATCGAAGCAGAAGGCTTCGTAGTCGGAGCTGATGGCATGTCGCTTGAAGTCAGAATACCGACGCGTCTCGTACGACAAGTAGTTGGACCCCAGCGCCGATGCGGCCACCGCGGCTGCCATCGAGCTGGTCGTCGATCCCGCCGAGGTGACACCACCCGCCGCTGTGGACGATGCCGAGGAACAGGCCGGGGACGGGCCACCTCCAGAGCCCCGCTGGAAGCTGTTATCAGGTACTTGACGTTTTCGCTCGAAATACTCGACGATCTTGGCGATCTGCGCAGACCGCGTGTTGGGGATGGAGGTGAAGGAGCGGTCATCCCAGAGCAGCGAGTCGGATCCTGCCAGGCTGCTGATGTCGTCGGAGCTGTCAGTGTAGATGGAGGAGGTGCGGTTCTTGCAGTAGAGCAGCTGGTTGGCGAACGGACTCCGCTGGATCAGCGAGTTGATTTCCGAGTCGAGGGCCAGCCGGTTGATCAGCCCCATGTCGATGGAGGCGTCCACGTTGCTCAGCAAGTGGTGGTGGCACGTGTAGCGACGCTGCTGGCGCGTCGAGTCCGGCAGCTCCAGGTCGTCCAGCGAGCGCAACGCGGAGGCTGTAGATGGGGCTCCCTCGTCGACCAGCAGCACCGAGGACGAGGTGGAGGAGGAGTCGTTCAGGAGATGTTGCTGCTGCATCGCACCACCACCGCCGCCTTGGGACGAGGAGGACGTCGAGGAGGCGTAGTAGCAGCAGCGACAGAGGCTCGCCAATTTGTCACTGAAGGGAGAAATCACGAATTAGACTGAGTTTTTATGATGAGCGGGTCGGTCGTCGACTCACTTGAGTTCGCTGGAACCGTCCAGAACCAGTTGGGACTTCAGCTGGTCGAAGCAACAGTTCCCGCAGCCCCCCAGGCCCAGCGGCCCGTTGATGTTCTTATAGGTGATGGCGTCGGACTCCTCGTTGAAGCACGAGTAGAACCCGCTCTCGATGGAGTCACGCCGGGTCAGGGTCTTCGACGGCAACAGATCCGACGACTTGATGTCGTTCAGGTCGAAGTCCGTCGATGACCCAGACGCCGGAGTGGCCGCGAGGGAGACCACGGTCAGCGGCGGAGGTGGCGGGGTCGGGGGTGACGGCGTCATCGACGGCGCCAGCGAGGTTGGTGACTCGATCTTCAGCTTCTCCTTGATCTTCGTCTTGTCCAGGTCCTCGCAGTCCTCGGAGGAGTTCGAGTCGGCGGCACCCAAGTCCGTCACGCCCCCGGGCGCCAAGGAGGCGGACTCATCGTTTTTTATCACGCCGCGGAAGAGCGGGTGCGTGAACAGCGAGTTGGCGCGGATCTTGCGCATGGGCGCGTGTGGGTGCCGTTCGGCGGCAGAGTCATCGCTGCTCGACTCGCCGTCCGCGCAGTTGCCGCCGCCGTCCTCCTGTTCGGCATCGGAGCCGAGGTCGTCCTCGCACTCGTCGTCGTCCTGCAGCCCATGGTGCAGCGCCGACGTCGGCGTCGTGGTCGTGGTCGCGGTCATCGCCGTCGTGGGCAGCTTCAGCTCGACGGCGCTGAACTTGCGTGTCAGGTGCGGCGACGTCGGCAAACTCTTCGGCTCGGTGACCGTGGCCATGGGGCCGTCGACGGACGCCTTCGCGGCCTTCTGCAGCGCCACCAGCTCCTTGAAGAACGGCGCCGTCATCTCGAAGCACGAGCTGAACAGGTCGCCCACACCTGCCGCATACGTCTTCGGGTTGGCGCCGAGGATCTTCTTCACGCCGCGCAGCTGCGCCAGGGCCGTGAAGGGGTTCGACTTGACGCCGTTGTGGTCCGTCTTGATGGGCTTGTACAGCGGGTCCTTCAGGCACATCGTCTCGGCCACCTTGCGCAGCGTCAGATTCGCCGACACGGGCGACTCCGCCGTCGGCGTGTGCGTCGTCGAGCGCTGGCGCTGCATCTGGTGGCACCGCGCCTTGTCGCTGGGCGTCGTGTGCAGAGGGAAGTGGATGATGTTCTCGCTGAGCGAGCGGCGGTGCTGCAGGATCTCGGCCTCGAACTTCTTCGTGGCGCGGCGTACGCGGGTCTGCAGCACGCGCTCCTCGAACTCGTTGTAGCCGGAGCCGGCGTGGCTCGGGGTCGTGTGGCCCGACACCGATGGGAAGCGGAAGCCGCCCTCGCCCACGTCGCGCATGTGCCGCGGCGTCAGGGAGCCGGCAGCCGGCGCCGTCACCACTGAGGAGGCGGCGCTCCCCGAACTGCCCGCGTCAATCGAGTAGCGCTTCATCGAGCCGCAGCAGTTGGTCAGCGTGCTGTTCTGGTAGCAGTTGCGCTGGCAGCCGCTCTTGTGGGTGTTGCCCAACACCTTGCCCTCGCCCAGGACCACCAGGTGGTGGCTCTGGTTCTCCGAGTCGCTGCCGCTCGGCGAGCAGTTCATCTCCAGCGAGCTGAGGGGACTCGTGCCGGCGCTGATGGTGCCGCCGTCGCGCTCGTACTTCTCCAGCAGCAGCGACAGCTTCTTGGCCGCGTCGTGGAACGTGGGTCGACTCTTCGGGTCGTACTGGAAAAAAAGACAGACCTTAGGACAGGCAGGAGTTGCAGGAGGTAGGCGCACTTACGATACAACAGTAGAAAGCCAGTCTTAGGAAAACAGGAGGCGTGTCCATCGGACACAGTTCCACGAAGGCCAGGTAGTCCAGGCCGAAGGAGTCGGTGCGCGGCATCACGTCCGGGTCGGCCTCGATGCGCGCGATGATCTCGCACAGGATGATGCCGAACGAGAAGACGTCGCTCGTCTGGTCGTACCACTGGCCCTTCAGGCACTCGGGGCTGACCCAGTAGGGCGACCCGACCGTGTCCAGGCGCGTCTTTCCACTAAAAAGAAATTGAAACACATTCAAATCGAGTCCGCCACACTCGGAACACTCTGGAAACCTACTGTTTGTCCGGGATTTTCGCAGCCAGGCCAAAGTCGCCGACAACCGCGTCGAAGAGGCCACCAGGAAGGTTCCGAATCAGCACGTTCTGCGGGGAGAGAGAGGGGGGGGGAGAAGTCAGTGCACGGTCCTGCTGGACAGTCGTCGGGCGTGAAACCGTACCTTGCTCGTCAGATCCCGGTGGAAGATGCCCGCGTCGTGGACGTAGGACATGCCGCGCGCGATCCCAAGGGACAGTCTTATTTTCAGTGCCGCCGTCAGAGCCTCCTGCTCGTTCGCCAGCAGCTGCTCCAGCGAGCCGCCGTTGATGTACTCGGTCAGGGCGTGCAGTTGTCCCTCCTGCACGCAGACGCCCATAAAGCTGGGGAGAAGAGAAGATGCGTCGAGAGGCCGAGGTTAGTCGAGGGTCGAAAATCATCATTGAAAACCATCGTTCGAGCCCTTCATGGGTGACCCTTACTAATTACTAAAAACACACTCGCATTAAAGCTAAAGATCACTAGCAGGAACACTTAAAAGACCGACCGCGTTGTCGACAACATTTCGCGATATCAGCAGCAGCTCGATTTGTCGCGCCAACCTTGTTGTTTCGCTCGAGTCTATTGTACTCTGCGAGAGGGAGACACACAGAGGTTGCGGCAAGTATGCGAAGGTAATAATTAACGAAACGGCACTAAAGCAAACAGACGAAATAAACACGAAAATAAGCACAACTACAACAATAAGCAATCAATAAAACCGTTTCGTTTTCGTTCACAGAACGGCATCCGAATAAAACCGATACATCGAAGGTAGAGAGAAATAAGAGAAGAAGATGAAAATTTATGGCTTGTTATCGAGGCGACTTCGTGGCGGAGGACGTTTTTAAGCGAGCTGATAAAGATCATGCGATGCCTCCCTGGTCGGCCAGGGAGGGGGCGGGATTGGTCGGTGGAAGCACCTGGCAAATTAATAAACGTCAATTTGGGACGGTAATGAGGTCGTTCCTTCTTCCCGGCTACCGCCTTTCCCTCGAGGTTTTAATAATTTTCATTTACACCCGGCTCGGGCAGGCGGAGGAGGTAGCGGGGGAGAGGTTGAGGGGGTTGTGCAACTTTCGAAAGACGAATTCCCAGCGCGACCGAGCCGCAAGGGGAATTTATTGACTCCTGCGATCGGAGGAAAGACTAAGTTAATAATGGCGAAATATATCGAGAGGTGTTTTTTAATCAACCATCAACCATTAATTGACTGCCGTTTTCTCCCAGTGCTCCCTCCGAGCCCGTCGCTGATCGACAGCTCTGAATTCGTGAACCTGGACAAGGAAGTCCAAAGTCCTCAGCAAATTCCAGCCTCATTTGCCCGAACCTCGTGAACCGGCCTCGTTCGCTATGAGAACTCATATTTTATTTGAAGACGTTTTGTCACGGCACTTGTTGGTTTGGTTGTTATTGTTATTGTTGTTGTTATAGTTGTCATTATTAAACCAAAAAGCTTACTCAATAATTTCCATTTAATTACCCCGCGGAACGTGAACGAAATACATTCCAGAGAGACAGAGAGTGAGAGAGTGAGAGACAGCAACTGCTCGCTCAAAGTCAGAGGAGACGTGATGTCAGTCAATGATGTTCGCTTATGAATTTACGAGGCGTCGGACAAATATTTCGGATTTATTTATGGAGGATCTTGAACTGCGGTCCGATCGTCGGCCGAGGTAAAGGCCGTCAAAACAGCCTGATGGTCCGCGACCAAGGAGATTCGCTGTATCAGAACATCCTTCAAGCCTCCGAGGTTGGCGAGTTCAAGTTCCCGATTCAGGAAGTGATAAATTAGAGAAAAACTTGCAAGGGAAGCAGATAAACGACAGTTAGTGAAGAACAAAAAGGCTTCTCTTAGAGCAACGAAGACAAGCAAGAATCTGACCTGGGAAGGAAAGCACAAAACACACGTCTGCAAGCCGTGAGGGAAGATGAGCGAGACAGACTGAACGATAGGCGGCTTTTGCAGCTTCGGAGCGAAAGCAATAGAGGAAGAAGGGAAGGAAACGAGTTCATTGTCATTTGCAGCCTTATTTGTTGTGCTCAGCCGCGGCAGGAGAGCGACGAAGGGCGGGCGACGGGGAAGAGCGCAAGCGAAAGGGAGCGAAGCGAACCCTACTTAAGCTCAAAATGAAATATGCAAAGCACAAGAAGATGGCGCGGAGGGGAGCTGGGCTGAAATCCCGGCCGTCCAAGAGGCTTGCCTTGGAATTAACCTCTTTGCGCCATTTTCATTACGAGGAGGTTTCATTCAGGCTGAACTTCACATCTTCCTCTTACACTGTCTTTCTTGTTGCTGCTGCTCACGGTTTGTTCTTATGTATGTGTTTATTATTTACGCAAATAGCATTTCCGCTTCCTGTTGTTGCTTTTGCTCCCTCCAGAGCGTGTGTTGTCTTGTCTACCGTTGGTTTCCGTCTCTTTCCTTCAGCCCTGATCTCCAACTTTCATCGTCTCTCCAACGTTCAAGTTGGGGTTCATGACGACGACAACAACGACTACAAAGACAACAATGGCCAGGGGAACAAGGACAGGTGGAGAAAGGATGAGCAAATGGAATGGGTGCAGACGGCGTGCGCAGGAGATCCGAAGGAAGTGGAAACGAGGAGGCAAATGAAACATCCAGGTCTAGGAAGAACTGAACTGCTGACAACTCGTCCACTGGAGCTCGTTGCGAAAGCCTCACACCGACCTCACCAACGAGGTCTAGCACAATTATCCAGCAGGCCAGCCATGGTAACAACAAGAAAGCAAACAAACAAAACATGAATCGAGTCGAAAATTCCATCGCTCCAGAAGCACGGATGCAGGACAGGAAGCTTTCACTTTCGTGTTCGCCTGTGCCCTCGCCCTCCCCTCGCCATCCGTCTCTGGCGATCGAAAGGGAATCGATTACATTCGGCTTTCGAAATCAGAACCCGACACGACCGCCCGACCGGACCGGACCGGGCCATGCGGTTGCCGTCAACTGCCGCCAGACGTCACTCAACGCGAACACGGCGACGACGGCGACTGTGGCAGCTCCAGCAGCAGGCACCATGCAGCGGTAATGCACCTATTTCTCTGCCTCTCCCTTGCTCCACAGTCGTTGCACTCAATCATCCATCCAGACATTTGGTGTGTTTCCATGGGGCAGCAGCAGCAGCAGCAGCAGAAGAAGGGACGACGTGTAAATAAACAACATGTTAAAAAAGTCATTCCGTCGACCTTAATTGAAGAAATATCGACGAAGGCACGATGGCACCGGGGAGAAAATAACCGCAGATGAAGACGGACCGAGAAAGTCTCCCGATCCAATCCATTTTGCCGCATGGCAAACCCTATTTATTACAGATTAGGCGACGGCCTAAGGCGATCTGCCGCCATCGCCCTCGAGGCTTTGCTCCCACTCGGTTTCCTAGGGAACACTTCAATTCCCATTCGACCCCGCCTCACACCGCAGAGCATTCCACCAGCATGAGCCAGGGTTACCACGGCCACCCCACGACTCCTAACCAGACAGAGACAGACTCACACTCACACACGCACGCAGCCACTCATCTGGCGTATGCGGCGATTTATGCAAGGGTGTCAAGAGTAAATTGAGTTTGCATTAGCTCGAGGAACGGCTAACAGAACGACATGTCTATCCACCGTCTGTCCGTCCACAACGCCTCATGCGTCCGACCGACCGACAGAGCTGAGAAGTATGCAAAAAAAATCGCCACTGTTGTTGCCAATGCTATTTGCTGCTGTTGTGTGGTGCGGGTGGAAAAGGATACTTTGTCCGCATGACTAACGGCACCATAGGCTACGGCTGGCTGTTCCCACCGACGACGCCTGAGAGATTATATCACACACGTCTGGGCGGTCTGTCTGTCCTGTCCATCAGACTGCCGGGGCTCAAAATTTAAATTTGAGGTTTAAGTATTTTCGAGCCTGCCGACGAGGCGAGGCTGGGTCGGATGGGGGTTCATTTGATACATTTCGAGACACTTCGAGTCACGGGTGGCCACGAGAGGGATGGGAAGATGGAGGGAAGCGAAGCAAATGGAGTGGAAGGAAGCCCTTTATACTGCTGGATCAATCGCAGGAGCCTCTTAACACCAGGATGTAGGATGGGAACTTAGACTCTGTAGTGCCTGAATAAAATGAACCCTCATCTTACCAAATTAACTACTCAACTAATTCAATTATCCACACCCTGCGCCCGAACCCCGGCCCTCACCACATCCGGCCGCTTCGCTGCCAACCCCTTCCCTATCCCCATCCCCATCCTCAACCTAACCCGCCGGCCCTCCTCGGTCCCCTCCTTCTCCCTGACAGCGCACGTCCTGCGATAATTAATTTCGACATGAAACTGCAAATCAACTGCACGACCACGGCCGCGTGTCGAAAGAAGGGTGCGAAAGAGGTTTGTCCGCAACATGCAACAGCACACAACAACAACAAGGGTGTCCTTCTTACCCACCCACACCAGTCGCCATCCACACCCACACCCACCTCCACAACCCCGCCGCAGTCGCCGCAGACAACTCGTTAACCATGGTAAAAAATCGCTTGACTTGCGCTGCACGCGTACATAAACAACATGCCGTCCGTCTCTCTCTCGCTCTCCCGCTCTCTCTGTCTGTCTGTCTGTCTGTGTCGTGCCTTCCCTTCAGTCCGTCCATCAAACATTTGATTCTGACTTTTACTATGCGCTGTCAAATGGTTTTCATACGCCGCCCACCAACCACCTGTTGGCACTGCAGTCGAGGACTCGTGCCAGTGGAGGATCGCGTGCCACGTTACAGTTGTGCCCAGGTCCTCCCTAATTAGGGGGGCCGATTGAAGGATGGTCGGGGGCAAAGTGGCGGCAGCATTGATTTGGTTATTGCCCTTAGCCATGACATTTTCCAAGCCTTGGCGCGGAGGGCTGAAGTAAATATTATGACGAAGTTAGTCTTCGAAAACCCATGGAATCCCACGAACATGGAATCATAGAACGTGAACGTGAAGAAGACCTTCAACAGTTCGAAGTGATCTCGACCCCGCCGCTTCCATTTCCAAGCCTCGCGATGCAACCACAACATGACCACAAATTGCTTTGGCGGCGAAATCAATTCAGCTGCACCGCCGTGGATGGGGATCGTCGTCATCATTAACCTCACCCTCGGCACCTACGATGGCTGCCGCACACTGAGAGACGTCGACCCGACGATCCGACGAAAAGACGCAGTTCGAGTTCGGATCGAGAAGAAAATTAAAACGTAGAACGTTTTACGAAATGGTTCTCCATTCCGCCCACGCACCTCGGTCTGGCGTGACGAAAGACTTCATCACCATCACTTCAGGGCACCTCCCTGCCACACCAACAACAACGCAAAGGGTGCCAGAGGTCGACCTATCCCACACATGTCTGTCACAATGGGATGACGTGAAGGAATATCTGTGGGTAGGGGTGGGGTAGGTAAGGGGTAGCATAAAAGCATTATCGGCATACAACAACAACAAAGTGTTTCAGCCGCCTGCCTCGCCTCTTAATTCTATGCTACGCTATAAAACGATTATGTAATGAGTTCACAACCATAACCCACCGCAAAAGCAACAACAATCGATAGAGACAAAACAACAACAGCAACAATAGCAGTCACACTGAGCATGCATTGATCATCAACATAAAACACTCACTCATCGATGACAGACAAAGATACTGAGAGACAGACAGACAGACGGCAGACAGGCAGGCCGCCTGACAGACAGCCAGAGGAACGAACAAAAACACCCTTCAGACATATGAAGACATGATACGTTGGGAAAGGTGACGACATAAACACCTCAAGAGGCTCACCTCACAACCCCGAAGCCGGGGAGTGGGAAGACCAGAAGTGGAGGAGGCGTAGTGGAGAGAACAAAGAAATCGAGGAGCGGCTGCTGGCCGCCAGGAGGAACGAGGTGAAGGAAATCCCCAACACTCAAGAGGCAAATGCGGATTCAAGCGAACCGAGCGAGGGACTTTAATCGCCTACGACAGCCTGACTCTGACTGTGGCTCTGGGCTGATCCTTTCAATCCTGCTGCAGTCGACGGTTGCGATTGTTGTCTTCACATCTATCGTGACACATGGCGAGTCCGTTCCCGGGTAGACCGATATCACTCGCTCCACTTAACTTCACTCCCACACCCACCGTCGCTCCTCTCAACACTCCTTTTTAATCCACTCACAAACACACACGACCCAGTTTTCTGGGAAGCCGAAGGGGAGGAAGGAAGGGCCAGAAGTGGAGGAGGAGTCCATTAAACGATTACAACTCAATTCGTTTTAATTAAAAAGTTTAGGATTTCTTCCCATCCCCCCTCATCGCCCGCTAACCAGATCGACGACTCAGTTTAATCCGCTTTTGACATGAGCTCTGGCCATGTGAACGCGTAACGTGCACTGATTAAAGTACCACGCGGGCGGGGAGGGTCCTTTGAATGGTTGTGTGGTTTTCAGAATGCTTCCGCTAATTGACAATACACTCTACAAGGTCAATGGAGATAGTGATAATTGAATTCGGAGCGTGCCAGTTTTAATATTTCGGGTTTTTATAGGGCTTTCCGAGGTTGGGCATGGAGATACAACGACTGCAACAGCTTAGAGGTTCCCAAACCCAGTCGTGTATAATGTTTTATGGCCAGATAATAATAATAACAACCCCTCTGCTTGTGTTCACGATATGTGTGAAAACAATTAGAAATAAACACCTTGTCCCACGAACATCGTACCACCTGCAATTAAGACTATAATTGGATTTCACCGCTATCACTCGATTGTCGGACGACTCGACAACAACTCCATGATAGCGAATTTCCTTGGAAAAATACCACATAATCTGGCAAACTCTTGTCATCGGAAGGAGAAACAACACGGCAAGCTCCGAATGGCAAAACTACATGCGGATAATGCAATGAAAACGAGGATCCACAACAGCTGCAATAAAACACAATTCGCCGCAATATTCTCCCTGCTCTTAGTGTATATCTCTGTAGCGTTTTATCACCCGAATCACCTCGCAAATGTCTAATTGAATGCTGTTCTTGCGTTTTATCACTCGTGACTTGTCACAGAAAGACGAACTGGACTGGATCGAATTCCGAACAACGTGTGTCAGTCGTGAGTAATAAATTCAGTCGAAGTTCTGTACGTGATACGATAAAGATAAGGTATAAGAAATTGAAAGTAGACAAAATGATTATAAAACACAAAAACGAAACGAAAATAAAATGGAGATAAAAAAATTAAAACTGTTCTCAAATCATTCAACAGGAAACATCGCGATTTTAAAATGAATTTCATGTAATTTCATCGGAGGAGAATAATTCAACAAAACGGGTACGGAGAGATTGTGGTGAAGAAATTCGCATATCACGACCCTCGAATCGATTCGATATGCAATTGCTTTCAACTTCAATTTGATGCAATGATTTCCTTATTTGACTCCATCTCATCTCATCTTGTCGAGCTTTTGTCTTGTCTTCTCCTCCTCCCGAAACACACCCCAGCCATCCGTCCAGTTGCTTCGATGATCCCTCGTGATGGCAACTGAGCCAGCACTGGGAACCACTGCATAATTGATTCAATTATTATGCAATGTCTTCATCGATGCAAGGCGAATCAATTGAGCAGCTGGCGGTAGCGGAGAGCGATGGGTGGAAACCATGAGAGCAGTCGATTTACCGAAACTGCTGCTATGAAAGACTCGACAAGAGGTTCTCAATCTTCATATATGGGCCTGCTGTGAAGGGTTTTAAGAGGAAGTCGTGGACGATTTTTACATCAGAAAGGAGCCGAACATCATGAGCAAATGTTCATGAAACCAATTTGGTCAAAATGAAAACGAAGATGGAAGATCTATATATGTTAGATAAGACGATCTCTGAAGGAAAATTTCTGAGCTTAAATCCTTAATTCTATAACAAAAGATTCCTGCGAAAAATATTGCAAAAAACCAAAGGCCACTTGGTCCCATAAACCACTTTATGGCATTTAGTTTTCAATTAGAAAAACATGTTAACCAGCCATATATTTATTGGTCTGTCTGTGCGAGTGACTCCCGCGACCACGGTAGCTTGGTTCAACCTGACTGAAAGTGCATTTGTTTGCTCCGCGAATGACCTCTTGACCTCGCCGATGCCGTGGCCAGCTACAGTGTCTGAATTTCCCTCCGAGTTAAAAGCCTCGAACGCTCGATGTTGGCTGGAGGTTGGTAGCTAACGCCGTTAACAAATGGCTCTGGAGCTCCTTCCGCCTGCCTCCAACGCCCTGCAGCGAGCGGCCGGTCAATGTAGCTTTTATTAAGGAAGTGAAGCGAACTTTCGATCCAACTCCAGTTCGATTCCATCGCCACGAGAGTGCATCGAGAGGATGAAGGGCCTGGTATAAGTGCAGGAAGAGCGAGAGATCCTCATAAAGCCACTGACGATACATGGGGACAATGGGACAGACGGCGGGATGTGTCGCATCTGGTGGTGGCATACGGCCTTTCAGCCCTTTTCGCTCCACTGTGCATATTTGCATGCAGCCTCACTGGTGCAACATTGAAGCTAAAAGCATCTCAAGTAGAAAGAAACCCCCTACTGACTTCATCAGCAGTCGATATCGGCAAAAAACTAACATCGTCAGTAGGAACAACAGCAACAACAACAGCAAACAACAAAAGAGAATAAAAGCACAACATGATACAGTTTCTCTGAAAACGTGCAAACGTGCCAATTTATAGCTTTCATTAAAACGAAACCGAACGGAATTGAAAACGAAAATCGGCAAAGAGAAGCGGGAAATCCTAAGGAGGAAAACCCCAGTCGGCAGAATTGTAGGGAAATGCGGAAAAGTAACAACAACTTACGAAAAGCTTGAAAATGTACAGTTGGAAAAATGAGCCAAACTCCGAAGATTAATTATAACAATAGCAAATTATAGGTAGCGACGGTAGCGAAAGACAACAGAAGAAAGAGAGCTTCACGAGAAACATTAGCAGACTAATAAAACTGCAAGTGAGATAAAATGTAAGGTTGCCTAACCCAGAATAAGGTAAACCTTTTAAGCAACCTATCGACGGAAGTGTGAAATCTGCTCTGTAAAATCAGAACCAGTTTATCCCTGAACAATAGGATTAAAATGGATGAAACGAAACCGTGTCAAATGCGTTTTCCAATGGATGGAAACTACCAGATACATGGTGAAACAACAACGAAATAGGATGACAAAAGATGGATGCGCAAACGGAAGAAAATAATGCAATCAATCTTCGTATCCACAAGAAGCTGCACCAGTTGACGCTATGAATCATCGCCATGAAATTGCTGGCTTAGTCAATTCGTCACGATTCCTTACCAAATCCATCATTCTGCAACAGATCGGTGAGAGATCATCGGTCGGCAACCTGCAGTCAAGATTGGTACTTGAGCGATAAACGAAACATCCATATTACATTATTTGCCTAATATTGTTTTGTTTTGTTTACTCACTGTACATTTATTTTTATTAATCGCGTTGCACTTAATCAGTTCCTCCTCATCAATGCTGAGGCACATTCAGTGCCAAAAATTTATTAGTAAAGTGTTGAAAACACAATTTCTGAAATTTTTGGCCACAATTTTCATTCAGATCACCTCGAAAAATTGTCCCACATATTTATCATCCCTTGATGCTTTTCACATCTGCTTAATTTTTGGCATATGAGTTTCGCGAAAGTTCCTTCCCATTCGTTCTCGAATCTGCTATTATCTACTATTATTAGAACCGTCATTACCTAATCATTTACTTGCTTTGTCTTGTAAATACGCAATTCATTTATATTAATTTTGAGGACCAAGATCTGCGAATGGATTGACACCGACACTTAAACTGTACCATCGACCACGGATCATGATTCAAGACGACTCAGAGAAGAAAAAACATCGCGTCTTCCAACATGAAGATCAATTAAAATCGTGTTGAAAATAAACGCGATCGACGAAGCCACCTCTCCGACAAACCGCATTCATTCATGCTACTGTCCGCCGGTCCGTCCGTCCGTCCCTCACTCAGTCTGTCGGTCCATCAGAAGATAATTATTATCGTTTAATTGGAAAACATGGCGAATAACCGTTGCATTTTAATGGTCATGGCTTCGTTTGCTTTGCGGCGGCCGGCGTCAAGAGTTGCAGCCGCCACTTGTCGACGACATCTGGTGTTCTGCTTTTTCTGGTTCTTCGTATGAGGTGCTTATGGAAGAAGAACCTGGTCCGGTGACTTGTTTCTCGAATCGAGAGAAGAGTGATTGAAGTATGTGGCTTCATTTTGAAGTCATAAACATTGAAATTTAACTTGTTGTGTCATCGTTAATTTCCCCCTCATTTTTTGTCAGCGGCGCCGTCTCAAAAACTCGGTTTAAACCACTCCTACTCCTCCCTCCCACCGTCCATTTGCACTTGTTACATCCGACAATCCTTCCCGATGGATTCGCTGTGTCTTGAACTCGTTTCCTTAGCCACGGACTTGGTTCGACACTTATGATACCATCCATTGATCGATCCACGCAGAGATGGCCCATTCAGTTCGACCTGAGAGATTTTATCGATCGACCGACCGGTTGGAGCGAAAAAGGAAAGGAAGGCAAGAAGGACGGAAGGAGAGGGGTGGGTGAAGGGACTCACCGGAGTGTTGATCGATCGCGACCCACGGTGGAGATGTACGAGCTGTGATATTTTCGTCTAGACTCCATCCATCACATCGCGGACCAACTTATGCAACATCAGACCTCGTCGTTCATGTCTTCGCATGTGGGTGTGTGAGGGAAGGAGAGGCGGTAGGGAGAGGTGCAAGGAGACCCCTCCGCACCCGCGATCAGCGATAGGAATTGCTCCAATAATAAATTTTCACCTGAATCAATCAGGGAGTTTTTGTTTTCTTCGCTTTTTGACTTTGGCAACATTTTTCAATCGTGAGGAAAAAATAACAACAGTCATGACACCGATGATGATGATGGCGACAATGGTAGTAATTTGAAAGATTACAACAATAAAGTTGGTGCTAATGCAAAACAAAGTTGTCGCAGCGTGTTTTTACGCAACTGCCATTGATTTATTGTCTTCTGATGTGTTCCACATCGCCGTGTCACCGATCGCGGCCGGTGCCATCAACAACGCACTGTAATTTGCACACTTTTTCGCAACAACAACCACAATACTAACACCAACAACAATACCAGTGACCACAAGTAGAAATGATTGCTAGTTTGTCGCTTCTTGTTCTTCTTCTACGCAAATCGCTGGCATGCGTCGCCTCAATCGTCCATCCGCCCATCTGGCCTCTGTTCTCTCTTTCCCGCTACTCATCCGTCTGTCCGTCTATCCGTCTGTTGGCGTCCGGTCTCGCTCGCTCTCCATCTCTCAACACCTGATCACCTGCTCCAACTGGTCCGTACGTCCGTCCAGCTCCGCAGCAGCCACGGTAGCTGTGGCGAACCACATGGCGGCTCCGACTACCTAGGAAGCCTCTGAACGCAGACCAAGCTCGTCGAGGAACGGAAATGAATCTTGCGAGGAGCAGATGGAAGAAGCGGACGCCAGACAATTAATGGGAAGGCAGCAGCGACTCCAACAACAACGCCACGAAGACGGCGACAACGACACGTGTGGGACCGATTTCCGAAATCACGTTCCACAAGAGGAAATGCGACAGCAACAGAGACGGAGACGGAGACAGAGAGCGACCGAGAGGAGGTCGAACGAAATGTGAAACAGAAACATCCCCGCCATAAGTGGGTCGGCTGGGGCGAGTCAACGCTCGGGTCCGGGCATATTTTTGGCAACCGGGCTCATTTTGCGGCGGGGGATGGAGGAGGGGCGGATTGACTTGTTGGATTTCGGAGCGATGGCTAAAAACGCGGGCTTTCGTGCATCGGTAATAGGATTCAATTAATGAGTGCGCCCGAACTAGCTGTATTTTGAGTAAAAGTAAAAGCCAATCGGGAAATGTTGCTGCTCCGTGTCGGACCTGTTTCAATTGTGGAACCGCCGGACAAGGACGACTTTTACCAATTAATTTGGCCAAATCGAAAAGTAGTCGCACTGAATGCGTTTTAATGAATCGTCGTCCGTAATTTCTGCGACCGCGTATTTCGGCGGATGCAGGGCTAGTTTGCAGAAATGTGGTCCGACCCGTGTTTTGGCTAAGTGGACACTCAGTATCCACAGCCCCTCCCCTACGCCTGCACCAGGTGACTCAGCGAGAGCGTGACAAATCGTCGCCAGAGTGGCCTCGAATCGAAGTGAAAAATCAACCTGAAAGCCACGAGGAAATCGAATGAAATGCCACGGGGACATCAAGAGGAAAACAAGAAATATGCCAAATAAAATTCACAGCTATATTAATCAAACTAAAGCAACGAGAAAAATACAACAAATGAAAGAAAAATAAAACCAGAGGTATTCAAAGCAAACATCAAAATAAATAAATTAGAAAAAAATAAATTAGCGCCAAATAAATCTACACCAAAATCTTATTCAATAAATAAATACAAAAAGTAAACACACATATGAACTAAAGCCGAAAAATAAACACTGAATAATAAACGCTCTCATAAAAGAAATCGCAAATCTTCAACTGAATCCCCAAACAAGAAAACTACGAGCAAATCGGTTGAATAATTAAATAAAGCCAAAAACAGGCCACCCACAGAGACTTTCCTCCGACCCCAGGGACCGGGAAAAGTGAAATGAAATTAAATTCCGAATAGCGTTCTCGAAAATTCCCAGAGAGACGGAGCAGAAACAGAAAGTGAAAAAGAACGACATCAAAAACAAAGCAACAATGGAAACGGTACACGAATATTGCAACAACAAGAATTCATTTTATTGCAGAATAAAAGGCATTTTGACATCTTGATCGCATGTCGCGCCGGGACTGTGGTTGTTGTTGTGGCTGTTCTTTGTCCCGGTAGGCAAATAAAGGAAATTCTACCCAGGTGTGGGCGGCATTCGAGTATCGAGGAGCAACATGTTGCTGGCAGTTATCGCAGCCAGTTGACAGCAACCACTCCGACTGACGTCGAATTTCATCGGCAGTCCTCGGGGAGTCGTCCCAAATGGCTTTTATGGAATGTCGCACACTCACAACAACCCACAACAATCAATCATTGCGTTCGACAATAGTTTCGTTTCTGGTTCTCTTCGTCCCTTGAGGAACATTGGAATGACTGTTTATAGCATCATTACCATTAAGGATGTGATTGTACTATAAATTATATCGAATTTTCTCCTTCTTCCGATTGCCAAGGAGGTTCGGTCAGCTCAGCTTTTCCACCACGGCGACATCGCCCCATATGTCTCATATTTGCACTATTTTCCCTCATCTTCCTAGCCGTATGAAGAACATCCGGTGCAATCGCGGTGTGAACGCAATGGGAAAATCTCTCTCAATTGGCGAACGAGCAGCATCCGACGCTGCTCAAGGCCACACCACATGACGCCCCATCGGCGACCCCGCATTTCTGACTGTCGCCTAGAGCGACCCCTCTTGATCACCCTCGCCCTCCCCCTCGCTAGCTGCGAAATGAAATTCCTTTCAGCATTTCGAAGTGATTTACGCTCGCTGGGAAATGAATTGAGGAGAAAATTAAAAGGAATGAGAAGGAAAAAATATCAAATGAGAAAATAAAATGAAATGAGATGGAAATAAAATGAAAATTAAGAAAATAACAAAGAGTGAAAAATAAAAATAAGAGAATCAAATAATAATGTAATAAAAATGTCATAAAATTCTCATTTTTATGCATCGACCGCGGCCGCCTTCGACAGCCAAACAGACAGACAGTCGGACGGATAGAGAGATAGACCGACCAACGTCCTTCAACTCGCGTTGCAACAATTGCATGTCGGCGCATAAACAACGGCAACAACAGCAACAAAAGCAGCGACGACAAAAGGCGCTCGAGTGGATGCAACTCAAGCCGGGACCGAGTGTGTGTAGTACAAGTGGGTGCCCGCGTGTGTGTGTGTGTGTGTGTGTGTGTGCGTTGTTGACAAGTTCGCCACCCAGCGAGCCGGCGATGGTGCGCCATTTGACGACTCGACGGAGAAATCAGCAGCGCGCCCGCCCACCCAGGCGGCCGAGGGCGCCACGCCGCCCTGGGGAGCGGACGGGAAGCGCCGAGCGCTCGTCATAAATTAGACAAACGACGTGCACACAGGGACAGACGTACAGACGGACAGCCATGCGGACGACCGACCGATCGATGACGGGGGAGACGCGGGCGAAATCGGACGACGAGGCGGTGGGAGGCCGAAGATGGTGGGAGGACGGCAACATGGGCTGCGCGCAGTGATCTGATAAATATGCTCGATGTCACTTGCACTTGACGTGGGGAGCAGTGGAGCAAGCACGCAAAATAGGGCAGAGCTATAGAAGCAGTTGGTGACCAACAAATTAACTAATGCGTGATTAAAATTGAAGAGAATAAATAGAAAAAAAAATAATAATAAAAAAATAAAATTAAATACATTAAAGTAAGACCAAAATACCGAAGATAAAGTGAGAAACCCAAACAAAAATTGAACAATAAAAATACAGAAACATATAAATAAATAACAAAAATAAAAAATAAGAAAAAATAGCGAACAAACAAATAATAAAAACATAAAAATAAACGAACAAATTATGAAAATGTGCAGCCAGCAAATCAAGCGCTTCAATGGCACCGATTTAGAAAATCGTTCGTTTCACGCACTGCGCGCCATGCAAAACGCGAACGCAACGAGAGTGAGAGAGAGAGAGAGCGAGAGGGAGGGAGGCAGTGAGAGAGAAAGACAGATGGAGGTCGGAAACTGGGTCAAGTCTTTGGAGCGACGGACATCCGAGCGAGGGTCGGCCGAGCGACGACGGGGTTGCCACTCGATCGGATCGGATCGGTTCGGGTCGATCGGCGTTCGTCGTTGTCGCTGAAAAGTACTGTTTTCTACTCCTCCCCTTGGCCTCCTCATTCTGTCTCTTGATTCCCGCTACGAATTACGCACCTCCCCTTCACGTCCTCCTCTTCGCTGCCTTTCTTTGCGTAGTAAAATTTATTTGATGGCCAACAACAACGACTGGAGAGGAAGGAGCCAAACTGCGGCGAATGGGCGGATGTAATGGAGCTGCTGACGATAGTGTAGCAATGCAATGGTCGTTGCTCATTGTTGTTCCTGTTGCTGTTGCCGTTGCCGTTGTTGTGATCGTGGTTGTAGCTGTGGCTGTGGCTGTGGCTGTGGTTGCGATTGCTGCTGTTTGGGATGGTGTGATGGCGTGATGATCGTTGTTGTCGTTATCTCAAAAATGCATAATTTGCTGCAATAAATTTTCGCAGCTCGGCGAATCGAGCACGGGACGCGGCCGCCTCTGAAGAAGCGGCAGCAACATGTTGCTGCAAGCACAACGCGAAGACGGAGCAGGAGGTTTTTCTACATCACGAGGAGAGAGAGGGAGGGCAGATATCGGTCGGCACAGATATAGTAAAATATTGCCGAGGCCGAGCCGACGTCCCTCTGGTGCCGGTGACTGGAAAGTCTTCTGTGGCAGTGAAATGGGTTCGACTTTCCTCGAAAGCACTCGGCAACCCTGACGATTCTGGGCAACGGCACATCAATGGGCAAGAGTTCGCTCAAGGCCACAAGCAATAGTAGCAAAATGAAAGAAGAGAACAAAACCATCCTCAGAAATTAATTAAAAGTAATTTCAGACATGAATTTTGCGAGAAAAAACCGTTAATTCATTTTACAGCGACACCAACTGGAGGGCAACAGCGAAGAGCAGGCGAATCAAAACGAAACGAAGCCTGCCGACGGCACAACGATCATGAAAAATGCGATGTGTTGATAGAGATAGAGAGAGAGAGAGAGAGAGAGAGAGAGAGAGGTGGGAGGGGAAGAGAAAAGAAGAGACAGGGAGAGAAACGAGGAGCTCGGGGAAAAGAGTTGGTCTCTCGGCCATTGGCTTCAACTGTCGAAATCAACAGCTACAAATGGATATCACACGGCCATCCCCAATCCCTCCTTCCCATCCCTTTCTGACCCTCAGTGGTCATCATACAGCGGTCTTCAGACCATGTGGTCGATCGACAGCAACATCTCGAATATCAGTAAAAATGGCATAGCAATAGAACTTCAAAAACAAAGACATCTCTTGGTGCGATCGATAGTTTCAGACAGTTGTTGTTGTCCATTTTAACAACATTTCCATGGATTTACAGTTTTCAATGCACTTTTTTGCCTGATGGTTTTCGAGTTATCGGTCACTTGGCCTCACTCGGGCGCTCGTAAAGCGAAATGGAAACGTGGGAAAACAAATTCCCAGCGATAAAGTGATTGGAAGGAGATCACGAGATGACGGACGAGAGATCAAGCGATCGTCAGATGAATGGCGATGGAGACGTGGTAAAGAAAACGAAAAGAAAATCCATTCTCGAAGGGAAAAAATAGGCCAAGGAAGCAGGGAGAACCATGACGAAAATTCATCAGTACTTTCAAAACCTTTCTTCAGAGTGCGAGAGAGAGAAAAACAAGTGAATATACTATATATTCTAGCTATTCGCTCATCCATCGGCCACGTACATACGCCTCATTTCTCTTCGGGTGCAGTGGGTCACAGATAAGCCAACGACTCGATCGAGGTTCCTCCTCCACCTTCTTCGATAGTATCGTGGTAGAAGCTCGCCATATCGAGCAAATATCTCCACAACGTGTGGAGAGATTCACAAAGATTGGAATCGGCCCCAAGACATCGATGCAGAAGGGAGCAAAAACAAAATTCAAATTGTAAACAACGCATTGTGGTTGTTGTTGACCGAGCCACGATTGTTTGGTACAGCACAGAAGGCGTGAAATGGGCGTGCCAGACATGAACATGAGGCAGCAGCATTGTCGAGCCACATGCTCACACTCACACAAACACAAACACACATACTGAACACACCTTCGGTTGAAAATAACGTGCAAATGGATAAAATATGGCCAGCAGAGGGAGGAGGAACATCAAATTGAGCCGTCGAAGGCAGGTGCTGGTGTCGAGGGGGAGAAAAGGGTGAGGGACCCGAGGTGTTGGCATGGAATGTCGTGGTAAACGTGAACAACAACGTTTTTAAAGCAGCTGGGAAGAGAGTGGTGCCAGAAGGTGAGATCAAGAGGGAAAAGAAAGGCAGACAAATGAGAAAAGGTGGTAAAAAATGCAATTTGCGGTTCGCCAAATTTTTTATTCAATCTGCTGCCATAGACGGAAGATTAAAGCGACGATGATGATGATAAGTCAATGGAGAAGATGAAGTTATGATGATAATGATAGCCCTCATAAAGCGACGTCACTTCATAAAAACGACATCGACGACTGTGACAATGATGATGATAGGGATGCAGACGATACGATACGACGATGAAGATGATGACAATGATGCTGAACTTGACGGTGCTTAAAGGCAATGAAGGATGATTAGGATCGTCCCGATAAAGAAGACGAAAATGTGGAGGGCGACTGTGATAAAAATAAAGTAATCTATGAAGATCATGCGACCAGCGTTGACAAAGGCCAGCACGACGATGTGGGCGGTGCAGGGCGGAGGGAACCGCGATGCCAAAGGGAACCGCCTCTCAACCCAACGTGAGTTGGCGCAGCATCTCGAGTACACAACCGTGCACTCACCCATTCATGCACTCATTCGCTCAATCGCGATCTCATCCATTCAGATCCAGTTCATCCTCGACGGCCGGAGGTCGATGAAGGAGGGGTGGGGGGTGCCCAAGTTGTGGTTGCGTTGGCAGCGATTTCGATTCGTGGTCTGGAATGCGTTGACGCCGCGTTGCGAAACGAAGTGTGGAATTCCAAGACGTTAATGGGTTGAGTAACGCGACCGCAGTTGGCAGCATGACAGGGACAGGGGAGGGGGAGACTGGCAGAGACAGGACAGGGCCACGGCTGCCTTGCACGATCGTGTGATGGTGGCTCCTCACAACCACGATCGTCATCGTTCACACCGGGCAACCGCAATGCCAAAGAAACAACCAAACAATGACTGAAGAGTAATCGCATTCGCCCCGCGAATACTCGTTATTCATACTCGCTTCGACTGAAGTAGTTCGTGTTCCACTAAGGCAACGAAAATCTGGTAAACACTCTACTTAATCCAGAATAAAGTCAAAAGAATATCGCATCAACTCCCAATTAGCCACTGATTCCAGAATAATTCGAATATATCTGAGTATTTGTTGCCGATTAAGAGTGCGAACAGTGATAAAGGATAAAAGAAAATAATCCACAAAAACTTGTTTTTATCACTGAAGCGTCTCCCGCCTTCCTTTGTTCAGTTTCGAGTTCACCACCCCGAGAAGTGGAAGTTATTCACCTCGTCGGCGAACCCGCCACCGCCACCGCCACCGGCACCCCGCCAGCAATCCTCTAACACAGCTCGGTAATGCTAATTCAATGACTCTCCCCCACTCCTTTGACCACGACAAAGTTGCAATCATCCATCAAGACAAATATTTGCAACTCAAGTGTTTTGTTTTATCTTTTCGTCTTCTCCTGTTTCGAGTTGTTGCACTTGTTGTTCCCTTGCGACAACGACAACGAATACGACGAGTTCGTCTTCGTTTTACTCGAAGGCAATTAAATCGCTCATCTCCTTTTTTCCGTGCCCGCCTCGCAGCAGTGGCGCCTGTCGTCGACACTTCGACACTCCACACACGCCCTTCTCCTCGCTCTCTGACTCTGGAAATTTCGTCGCGAATGCGGAGCCCCAGCCACGAAGTCGTTAACGAGCGGAAATTAGTTCTGCCAACAAGGGAGTTCGCCAGGGAAAGGTGAAAATAATATCCTCTTGAAGAGGGAGATGTTCGTGTGAAAAATAATTAACCAAAGTACAATTTCTCGAATTGCGATCGAATTTCCCCCCTCCAAAATCCTTTAACAAGGCCACCACGTGGGAGGCGAAGTGTGAGGCAGCATCAAACATAGGGAGGTGAGAACATTACGACCTAATGGCCATTACGATAAGCCAAATCATTAAATGCCGTGGTTACCTTGCGTCTCTTATGAAGCCCGGGATCAACGCTAAAGTCCCAAGATCGATGGGATAAAAAGAAAACGCAATAACTTGCACACAACAGTCCCGAACAAACGACTCCGGGCGCCCACGAGCCCATCTCTCTTCAGCTATCTGTCCCATCGCTATCGGGCCAGATCTATCGGCAAAGTAATTAAGACGACGGTTAATGTTTTATGGCGCGATGTAAAAATCAAGGAAACCTCAATGAATTGAATTTAAATTTCCCCCGCTGAACTTCGGCTTCCGACAAACGAGGTGAAGGAGGGCAGCAGTGGAGAGCGAGGTGGGGTCGTGCCTGGATGGATGCCTTAGTACTGAGGACGGAGAGCGACATGGCAGAGAAATAGTGGGAAGGAGGGCGAGTCGCACTCGCACTATTCGGCTTTCTTTCCTTCCACCGTCGCATGGCGCGGATCCCCAGCATGGTGCATGGTGCACCAACTCCCTCCCGCTCCCCCACTCCCGCTCACCACATGTGTGTCTGCATCTGTTTATGCTCTGCGACTAATTTCGTAATAGAAATACGTTTTTTAATGCTTCCCGCTCCGTTTCGTTCTGTTCCGTTGACCCAGTTCTTCCAGTTCTTCTGCTTCCTCGTTCTCTTCTTCTATTTTTACCACGGAAATTAAAGTGAAGTCGAATTCGCTCCATCCCAGTCTCTCACTGCTCACTGCTCACCCCTTCCCCTTCGTACTTCCATCTCGTGCTGTTTTAGAGATATTTATGTGATCGTTGAAATATTTCATTTCATTTCATGTGGTGGAGAAATTTTAATCAGGTGCCGCCGGGGCTGTGGGCGTCGAGCCGGGGAAGATGTCGTTTGTGTTGCTTTTCCCATCACCGCCATCTCCATCTCCGTCGCCATCGTCGTCGTCGTCGGCGATGAAACTGGGGCTGGCACGACGTGCGACGTGGAGATAATTTAATGAATCATTTGGCGAAGAGCCGACGAGAGCAGGTGGGTCAGGATGGGCAGGACGGGAGGAACGAAGGCTTCTAATGTGGGGCTCAGGTGATCCGCTGTCGGGAGAGGAGTCGCAGCGGAGACGACCGGCGAAAAAGGAGCCGCCTGATAAAAGGCTCGAGAGACTCGATTCACCCAGCTGGAGGGCGCTCGTCTCGTTTCTAATGAAGGCGAGTGCAGTGGCCCTAATGGGGGAGACCTAAAAATACCTCCAGACCACGCCCCACCTGCTCCCTTCCTTCCCTTCGCGTCGTCCTCTTCCTCGTCCTCGTCCACCAACTCTGCTGCAGTCGAGGCAACATGCTAGCAACATAGGAAATTGTTGCTAAATATAGGAGCAACACCTCGTCACAGCCCCCCAGGTGCTGAAATCATGAGTTAAAATCATTAGCGGCGACTCGATCGGGGGAAAATAGAAAGAGCGAGACAGAGAATGTCTGTTGTTTTATGTGGAAAAAGAGCGTTCAGCTGCAAAAAACAAATGCCAACAACAACAACAACAACAACAACAAGTGGACATGCGACAGCGCACATACTGCGGAGTTGTTGTTGTTGTTGTTGCCTTTGGTTGCCGTGTTTATTGAACTTGCAACATGGACCGCGGACGGACGACAAATGCGAGGCAAAAACTCAATTTATGCAATTCCCGCCTCTCGCAACGACTAGGAAGGGGCGGAGAGGTGGCGGTTTGGCGGCGGGGCTCTGTTTGCGTTGTTGTTGTTGTGTTGGTTTTTCGCATTTTAAAAAGTTGCGTGATTCGCCGCGTGGCGACTCGCGAGCCTCGAGCTTCGAGGTGGAGCCCGAGCCCAAGTCGGAGACCGGGCCGGCCGCCGCCGTCAGCTGGGAATCTAATTCGAGGCTCGGCGCGGCGACTGAGGCCATTACAACATGGCAGCTGCGCAGGTGACGGCCGTCAAGTGCACGGCACCCCCACCCGCCCGACCTCTGCTGCCCCAGGCCCCAGGCCCCAGGCCGCGAGATCGCGAACCAGCCACAGGAAGGAAGCGAGGGCACAACACGCCATGTGCATGAACTTGACCTTTGCCATGGTGGCGACATCGACCACGACGACGGCGACGACGGCGCGGCGGTTGTCGCATGTCGGGGACAAAACAATTGCGACTGGGGTTGGGGGAAGGAAAGCAACAACAACAGACTTGAACTTCAACTCCATCTGCGAATGCGAGTGTGTTTAATTGCCAGACGCCGTCTGAAGTCGACGCAGACAACGAAGACAGACAGACGGACGGACCCTGGAATGTCGTTGGCGGCGACGACAGCGATTACACGCCGACACGGCATCATGTGGAGATCGACGATGATGACGATGGCGATGACGATGTTTTCCGCCGGTGATCACGAGGACGCTCATGATCGAGTTCCCCGCTGGGTTGGACGTGTTTTCCACGCTCATGACTACGTACTCGGACGATGTCAACGACGACGATAATGACGATCAAATTATGATATCAGCTACATAGAAAGCCGACCAAAAAGAATAAAGGAGGATCGCCGCCAAGTCTCTGCGTCGCACTCTTTGCGGGGAGAAATATTTTTAGACCATGATCAGGAAAGTTAAAAATGTTGGCGGACTAAACACAGTGAGACAAATGACTGTCGTTAACGACACACGTGTCTGCGGGGAGAGGAGCGAACGATTATACAAAAATAATTGCAATTAATTAAAATCGATAAACTGAAAAAGAAAGCTACGTCTCTGCCTCTGCCTCTCTCTCTCTCTCTTTATCTGCCCACTGTCTGGGCGTTTGAAAATTGAACCTGTCCACGTCGCGTTCACATTGGAATAAATTATTTTTTAATATCATTAATTTGTGGTTAATTGAATGCTTTCATATCTCTCTCTTATCCCCTCCCATCTCTTGCCTCCACCACTTTTTGCTCCTGCTCCCCGCCATATGTGGAGAGACAGCCAAATCGTAATTAATATCTGAATTAAATGCGTTTGTGTGCTTGAGGATGAAAATGGTCTAGTTATAGTAGAATTAATGCAATGCAATATGTGAATTTTTAATGGCAGCAACCACAGCCATGGCAACAATTAACAGTCGGCGGCAACGGCGGCTCCAACGGGACGCGGCCGAGACAGAACGGGATCATTAAATGGCGCACGCAATGGGAAGTGATTCGCGTCCTCAGGGAAATCCATCGCTCGAGGAGGGAAGGGGAGGGCGGTGAGAGGAGGGGAGATAGATAGCACTACATGTGATACAATGGATTCGTGATATTCTACAAGCAAGCAAAAACACTGACATTATCCACTCATTCTATCACGTTTCCCATAGAGCAAAACATTCAATGAATATCACTGGTAATGCACTTAATTAGTAGAATCATTTAGTTATTGTAGTAGTTCACGCAAAAACAAGAGCAAAGCGAAAATAACGAGCAACCAACTAGAATGGGTCGGTCGTGACATCCAGCGAATACCATGAATATAAAAAGACCGAGTGATTGTAATTTATACGGAGTTACTGAGTACATAAATAGTGAGTCACCTACAGCAACAATAATAACAACACAAATAGCTATATAACAATAACAATTCAAAAATAATATCAACAATAACAATACAACAACACAGCAGCACACGAACAAGAAAACAATACAATGGATGATGGCACTGACCTATGGCACCACTTGTTTACTTTCATTCAATTATTTTGACCGAATTCTAATTCCGGGGTGGAGCAGGAGGAGGGGCGAGGGGGTGGTGTAGTAGTTAGCGATATTTATCGCCGGCAAGACAAAGTACACAACAAGTAGATTTCGTATTCATTTGCAAAATGCAAATGCGGACGATGAGGAAGCGCAAAGCAAAAAAGGAGAACACAAAAGGCCATACGATGCCGGTCAACGTGCCGTGTAATTGAAGGGCAGCGGGTGCCAATTGTTGTTGGGATCGGGGCCTAACCTTGGCAACCGCGTTTTTAATTGCATCACTCGCGAGACGGATCGCGAAAGGATCGCCATCACATGGCTGTGAGAAATCACATGCCGTTGATCGATACACGTCGAACGTCGTTCGGGCCGGGGTTAAAACGAACTCCTAATTCATCGCTGGCTAATGGCTCAATAATAACACCAATGTCAACAAATCAATCACCTCAGACGTTATGTGGCTGTGAAAACTCACCTCAGTATATTTGGATGTGATAATTTATTGAGAAGTTGAACTTCTCTCAGCATATTTGGTCGGTTGGCACGCAGTTGATTCATTTTCAGTACCATTACTTGGCCGGTTGTACGGTGTGTGACCTGGAATCGTGAGAAAAGACAATGGAATAGTTAATAACGAGAGGACAGTAGGGAAACTCAATTGAAATATAATAGAATACTTATTAAATGTAGGAAGAACTGATAAAAAGCAATAAAATAATTTAACATTTATTTAGATAAAAACTTCAAAGCTTCAATAAAAATATAAAAATAATTACCAACTTTTAACAACCCAGCTTTAATTTGAAAACAATTTAAATTTTTTGTTTCAATTTAATTTTGAGTTACAAATTCAAAATGGTAGAGATAAGGAAAATATATAATGGGAAACTATTTTTTTATCCAAATTAACTATCAGAAATTTCAGAAAAATAATTTCGAGAAAAATGTGACAACAACTGAAGATAACAATTGAAAAAGCAATGAAAACACATGAAGGTACCAGAGACAAATTCGCCAGTGCCTTCAGCGATATGGCAATAACTCACAGCCAAATGTCGTCAATGGAAGCACAGACAGACATCGAGACAGCGAGTGATCGAAAATATGTCGAGAAGTAATTGTAAAAGTCGCGAACGTTTCACACACGTCTTGGGATTCCAACAGCAAAAAAAGATTGATTGAGTCATATTTGCTGTTTGAAAAACATCTGAAACCATTCGATTCGCCGTACCAGTGACTAATAATATTTAACGTATATTATATATCATTGAGAAACGTCACAGCGATCGTGAGTGGTTCTCACATGCCGAAAGAGTGAGGAAAGGCCGAAAAAAGTTATGTTTTCGACCTCGTATGATACGATAGAATTATTAATGAATGTCTGAAATAAATTAATCAAGTGGAGAACCTCGGGTGACTTCGTTTTGGCAGGGAATGACGCAACCTCGATCATTCTGGAGTGCAAAAAAAATTTTGCGAAAGGTTTTCTGTTAAGTTCTAATCAAAACTCTGAACGTGATAAATTTCAACTGTCTAAATAATTACAAATAAACCTCGGCACACGGTCGAGCACGTGATAATCGATTGGAGTCGATTAGAAAAGAACGGAAAAATAAATTTTCATCAAAATGTCGTTAAATAATTGACCGATTATATGGGTTGAAATTCAAAATCGCGTCGAATTCCAATCGAATGGAAGGAAAATTCACAAATCCTCTGACATAGGCAGAAACGGCCCATCGAAGTGCGAAAGATTTTCCAGTCTGCAGATCGATTGCCTCGCCTCCACCGACGGTTTTCAGGTTTTCCCTGCATTCAGCCCGAAGCGGCAGTATTTGAAGGCTGAAAGCCGGGGTTTAAAATCAATAAAAGCAGACAGTCGCAGCTGATGCAGCAGCCATCGGAGGTGGGAGGACGAGCCTGGTCTCTGGTGCCGTATCCACCAATTGGCAACTCCACAATAAAACCCGCAGCAAAACGACAAACAGCGGGATTCGGCGGCTTAAAGGGTGGTTGGGTGGTGATGGTGACGTGAAAGGATATTGAAAACACGCCCTGTCCACATGTTTTTTAAATCCCTGCAGCAAATTCAGTCCACATAAGGGAATATTCGAGGTTTCCTTAATATGGAGTAAAGTTCAATATAGTCTGTATTTAATTGATTGATTTCGGCAGGCACAATCGATCCAACTTAATGAATTTGAGGTGAAAGTTAAGGGGATTTCGATGAGGAGACAAAGAACAAAATAGTTCATTACTTTCTTCCTTTGTTCAGAACTAAGCATTAATCAAAATTGAGTCAACGAAATTGGAACAATGACCTCGCATGTGCTGGGGATTAGAAGGAGCCAAGAAAAGAACAAATGCTTAAGAAATGATTCGCAGATTCCGACTCTAGCAGAGTGAACGAAGGAAGTGAAAGATTAGTGAAATACTAGAATTGAAATTAATGAATAAATAAAATCCACTTATTTTCTCCCTCTCACTTAAACTATCCAGAGAACTCAACTGAGAGAATGAGCGCTTCCTCCCATGCCACGGACCCATAAAATGTCCTCACTTGGAACTCCTTCACGATGGCTTTTGAAGGCCCAATTTAGTCGATCGGATCCACCGAGACGGATTGAGAAATCTCCAACAGCAACAATTGGTCGGGAACTCGTCGAAGTGGAAATCAATCCGAATGCCATCACCATCAGCTGCAGCAACAAAAATAACAGGAATCCGAGAACGACAGCAGAACTGACAAGCATTGTGTCCATAGATGAATGAAAGGAGCAAGCGAGGAAGAGGAACGAAACAAGTGCATGGGGAGGGATAAAACATTGTTGCTATTGTTGTCGTTAGACGACATCGACGTCGTCGTTGTCGAGTCGCCGAGTCGCATGTCAAGGCCTAATGTCACTGGCATGTCATGTCATTCCCAGTGATTGTGACATGATGCGGACTGTGTGGAGTTCGGGAGAAATTATAATCTCCAGAGGCTAAACCACATATAGCGGTGAAAAGAGACGGCACACAGGACCGAAAGAAAGAGAGGGGTAAACAGCGGACCGAATAAATTGGAAAGTTTTTACAAACATTTGGCCAGACAAGGATGGTCGCCGACTGCCGTCCTGGCACTGTATTCGACTTGTCCATAAAACTCTTTTTGCCCCACTTCTGGCATGGACGATCGAATGGGTCCGAGGGAATGTGGAACCTTTTTGCCTTCGCTTAGTCCTTAATGATGTCCTGCAAATGGCTGTTCGTGGCAAGGCTGCAGCTGCTTTCCTCTAATGACCACGGGCCAATCTTCGCCCATCTCTCGTTCCCTCGAACTGCAGCAGCAGGTGTTGAGCGCCAACCAGACTCAGACAGACAGGCATGCACAGGAGCCAGCCGACCGGCCGAATATGGCGAGAAGATTTATGGCCGCGGCCAAACATTCAGCCACGAACGATGGCGATAGATGTGGCGAGTATTTATGGCGAGCCTGGACGATTTATAAGCGTCGGTCGTCCAGGTCCGCCGCCGCCTCCTACTGCCCCCAGTCGCCGTCTTTCTCGTCATCCCCCCTCGGCACCCGATCTCCTGTGGCTGCTTCAGAGTCAGCAGGGAGCGAAAAACTCTCAAGTCCATGGCCGAGAGCCAGGAGCATCGCTCCTATCGCTCCGTATCCACACAGCTGTCTGTCTGTCTGTCCACTGTACGACGGTTGCACATTACTGCGTTAATTTGATTAACCGTTGTTTTGATTTCGATATTCGTCCAATGTCCGTCCGCGGTCGATGGGGACTGAAACGTTTAATTGATTTTATTTTTAGCCACCGCGTCGAGTGGCCGCCGTTGGTCGAACATTCGCTCGCTCGGTCGGACAGACAGACAGTCGAACATGTGATACGGCGGTACGTTTAGCTCGGACGGAGTGTTGACAACGACTGGAGTACGTTGCCGTTTAATAGACGCTAAATGAAGACATTTTGCAACCCGGTTCGACGGAGATATTAAATTATCCATGAGGCGAACTTATGGCCTGGCGGGTGTCGGTGAACGTGGACAGAAATTGGAATGTCAGAGGAGGGAATATACAGAGGAGTAGACGATGACAATTGATTGCAACCAGAGCATTTTCACATTCTAAATTATTTCTAAGCGAAATTTCGGTTTAAACTGATCATCCCACAAAACACAATTGCCATTATGTTGACGTCGGCTTTGAGCCCTAGTCTTCCAGGGCCTTCCATGGCCAGAATTCGGTGCCCGGTGTTCTACAGGAAAGAACTTTCATAGCCGTTTTTCTCCTCATTTCAGTTTCTGAGTTTGCTCTCGAATACACCGTGTTTTGTTCTTCTTGCCATGGTGATTGTTGTTATTTATGATGTCGATGTCGTTGTCGTTGTCGTTGTTGTTGTTGTTGTATCTTAAGCTTTGTTTTCCTAACGTAGGTGGCGCTGCAGATGGCGGAGTTCGCAGAGGCGGAAGACGGAGCAGGGCTCGGCGGC